>VZTT01043323.1:8357-54311 GCA_013400855.1 Buphagus erythrorhynchus | reverse complement strand
TCTCCTCTGATGAAGTGGATTGTCTCATTCAAGAATCAGGTTCATCCTCCTTCCGTGTGCTCAACAAATTCATTCAGGCAACATCTATATCCTCTGATAATTCCTGAATCATGAGGGTTATTTGAGGTTCTCTTCAGCATCACAGGATATTCACAAGGCAGGTTTGACCTGAGGGTTTTCTTTCAGACATGGTTACCAAATGTGTTCATGGTCTAACACCTCTGTAGGATTTCCTACAGGCCTTGCTGCAAAGTCAGAAACTTACTTCCTGGAAATAGCAACCTGAATAATGTTTGTTGCTTCATTGCAAATTCCTGTATTCTACACATTTTGTTTCTTCTGATTTTCCAAACCTCCTTAGAGTTTCTCTTTCCTAATTTGGTGACTTCTATTCATTTTCCAACAGGCATCTCTATGTAAGGATGAGGGGAACATTCTAGTAAAGGACTTAAGGTTTAATCCAGGAGGTGATGCACATATTCCAAGGAAGGAAATAAAAATTTAGGAGAGGTTTAGACACCTTAACTGGTGAATCCATTCCTTTGCAACATATAAGGAGAAGGCTACATGGAAAACAAAAGAAAAATGATCAATCAGCAAAGCAAGTTCTCGGCAGACAGAGTACAGGGAAAGGATAGGAATTGCCAGGTTTTGAGATGAGCTAAGCCAACAGAAAAGATTGAAACAGTGCAAAACCAAAAGAAGTCAGCTGGTGCTTCATTTAGAATACAGCCCAGATGTGACTACAGAACTACATCAGTCTTTTCTATTGCTTCCAGGAAGATCACCACTATTGTAGATTGGGCAGAGTTTGGCCCAGCATTGAAGCAAAAGTGAACTAGGGGTAGTATTGCTTTCTGCAAAAAGTGCATGAAACTTCTCAAGGGAAAACATCTTATATTCTTGCACTTGCTGCAGGGAAAGGATAACTGATTTATAAATAGAGATAGTCTGGCTATGCATACATTGAAAATGTCACTTGGGAATAAAGTCTCTAATCATCAAAAAAATAAGACTGCAGAACATCCTCTCTTCCAAAATACTAGGGTAAAGAAACTTTATTTTTAAGACAGAGGTGAAAGGAGTCATATCTTTGATATGACGGATCAGGCCATTGAACAAAACAGGCTAGAAAATTCCTTTAAATTTTATACAGTGAAATAAAAGCAAAAGTGAGGAACAAATGCATCCAAAGCCTTAGTGGAGACGCACACCATAGCTCATTCATAGTTTTCAGAAGCAGAAATTTGCAGCATCTCCAGCACAGACTACGTACTCAGAAAAGCATACATATGTTGCAAAGCTTAATCCAAAAATTATTTCCTCTTTACTTGAAGAGGAAGTTGCTCTGATTGCTGAAGTAACTCTTGCTCTCCAGGCACCAGTATTTGCCAATACTTACCTTCCCAGTGCTTCTGGTGTGATACAAGTCAGTCAACCATTTCCTACTTTTGGTTTTGCCAACCCCAGACAGCAGTTCAACAGCGTCTGTGAACTTGTTCACATTGCACTGTTGCAGCTTTAGTGCCCAGCTGAGCTTGTAGTGTGTTTAGCTCTATGTCATAAATTTTATATGGCAGCTGCTATCGAATTGCATCAGGTGGAAGTATAACATACTTCGCAGAAATGGCCTCCATCAAAGACTTGAATATCATTGAATATTATTATTTGTTTGAAAAAAAATCCACCAAACTTGATATACTGCAAACTCCAGGATTTCATCATAAATTCAAATATATTTCTAGCTCTGCAGTCAACAACACAGGCTGTACAGAATCCTAAGTTGCTTAATAGAAAAATCAGAGACAGGCATCACAATTTGCATTGCATTAGTTCCACCTCAAGAAAAAAAGCAGGAGGAAGGTAATGAAATGGAACAACTCTCATATTAAGCAGATAGCTATTAAAGCTAGAAGAGGAGTAGAAAATAAGCTCAGAGAAATAAAATCTATTCATTCAACAGCTTAATAACCGAGCAGATTAATGTTATTGAAATGGTGATTTTTGGTCATGGGGTTGAAGATGGAAAAAGGTTTTAAGATTTTTTTTTCATTTCAGCATTATGACTAACAAATGAAAATTATGTGTTGCTATAGCCTTACCCTGGAGCTGTTTGGTTTGAACACTGCCACCTCCATGGTGTTCCTAAGAGGGGACCATGCTTCTCCACTTCCAAAGACAGCTGTGCATTCCTCTGCTTGATTCTATGCAACCTCTGGAATCCCCATAATCTTCAGTGAAAGACTGAAATAAAGTAGGGCAACATGACATTAGGCAAATTAACATAACATACAGGGTCAGACCATGGATACGGTGGCCCTGTATCCTGTCTCTAAAGATACCCTACCACAGGCCTTTAATGCAGTGCATAAATAAAGTGTGTAGTGTTATTCCTACCACACAATGACCCGTTCTGCTCAGCTAAGAAGGAAGCTTATAGATTGCATTGGATGTCTTTGGCAAGATCTTGGTAGCAGGGGGGAGAAGGAAGGCAGTGCTGCAGGGGTGACCTCCACGGGAGAAGGTAAAGGGCTGCCCTGTGCCAGTCCCAATCAGCTCTAGCTGACTCCACAACAGTCACCCAAAGGGACTGCAGCACCTGGAGGACTCATGCCACAGCAGGAACTACATGAGCAGGCTGTAGCCCATGGAGGAGCCACACCAGAGCACAGGAAAAGAGTAAGAAGGAAAGAGAAAAGAAAAAAGAACAAGGAATGGGAGAAAGAAATCCCTTCACCCTTGTACTTAATGTCCTGTGCTGCCTGTTGCTTTGCCAAAGGAACTGAGTGTAATCTGTGGTGATATCAATAGCGAAATTCTAGGAAGGGGAGTGGGGAGGTGCTTTCCTTAAGCGTTTGAATGTTTGTCATCTTTGCTTTTCAACACCCGAAGCAGTGTCTTTATTTAGGTCTGTGAATTTTCTTGCTTCTCTTCTTCCTATTTTCTTCCCCCCATCCCACTTGGGGAGACTGAGGGAGCAGCTGGGTGGGTGTTTAGCTGCCACCCAGGGCAACCCACCAGACATTCAACAGCAGTAAGTTTTAGTGAGGAAACACATTATTCCAAACATCTAAATGTTATTTTATTGATTATTCTAAAGTAGTTGTGCTGAGTCCCAATTTTATCATAGAGGAGTCTGACATTTGTGTTCTGAATGTCATTGTCTTGATAATAGACCTCTACAACACAACCAGTGTCTAAAGTTATGTACAATAGTAGATGAGATGATGAACTAACAATTGCTGATTGGTTAGATGATGGTTAGATGAGTTCCTAAAGCAAATATATCATATGGGCCTGATCCACATATGGACTAAGTGGCATAACTCCATTGGTAACTTCCAGTTTATGTACTGGTGAGAGCAAAATTCACAACCCCTGTACTCGCAGGCTCACCATGCAGAGCCCTGCTATTACAATAAAACTTACCATGTTGACCTCTAAGGCTAAGGTGAAGCCCACCTCTAGCTATAACATCACCAGTAATGAAAGGTAGATGGGAAAAAAGGGCATTTTGTCTGTTCTGAGTAGATTGTGGATGTGCTCATTCAGCTCTGTGATGATCACTGATAAAGAATATTTCGTTCTGGTAAGGTTAAGAATTTTTGGTCATCACCGTAGAGGCTGAATATTTCAATCTTTCTAGCACTGAACTTAAGTCATGGGACTAAAAGTGACTTACTGGACAAGATTCTCAGCTGTTGGAAATTGGCATAGATCCACTAAATTAAATGGATCTATGCCAATTTATACCATCTGGAGGCCCAGCCCTGCATGAATAAATGTTAAACAAGCTGTTTTTAAACTAGGAAAATAATTTCACTTCTAACTTGCCTTCCAACACATCCTTAATAAATTGTCTAAACAAATAACATGATAATTAAAGGAAAATACCTGCCCAAGGAAAACCTACTGCTCCTGTCCTTTCAAATGTTTTGAGGACTTCATTCTTGTAAAAGAGATCTTAATTTCTTTTGGCAGTCCATTCTGAATATCCTCAGAAAATTCACAAGTTCAGGAATATCTCCTCCTGTCCCTCATTGTGAAGGCAACTAATCAACATAGGTCTGACACAGATTAATCTGGAATAAATACCAAGAGTGTGAGGATTACAGTGACTCCTTGGTCCCCATTTCACTGAACTCATCATTCAGATGTATATCATTGTCACACCCTACAAGCGGATGGGCTGGGACATGCTCCTTCGTGGGTAACATTAAGTTATCTCAAGGGAACTAGAGGGAACAGTAGACTATAAAGGGAGATAAATCACAAGGGTACACAAATATACAGTATAATCACACCATTTCACTCACCCCAGGGAAAGCATGTAGGTTTAAGTTGTTTACCAGTGGAATATTACAGATCTTGTCAATGTAAATTTTCTCCAGTTCCAGTGACAAACAGATACTGAAAAAAATATATCCTTGAAGGAGGATAAGAATGAAGTAGAAGTTGTGAAGTACACGAAAGATAAATAGGCTTATTCAAAGGATATGTCCTCCATCGTGAACATTGACTGAAAATTAACTACCTTCTGAAGAACAAAAGGAGGGAAAAAAGTCCTGAGACTACCAGTCTCAACCAAATATTGCTTATGGGCAAAATATAATTTTAGATAATCACAGAAACACTGAAAATTTTCAGAAGGAGAAACCAAGATGATGACTGATTGACTAATCTGTTTCAAACCTTGTCATTTGTCATATCAGGTAACTAACTACTCATGAGTAAGATTTTCTCCTAGCAGATGACTTACTCTTTTTATTATGCAGTGGTGTCAAGACAGCACAGCTTACAACAAAATATTTCTGGATACTTTGAAGAATTTTCTCTATTGAATGTCAGTACCAAAGGCATAGGACCACTAACCACACTAAGGCATTGGTCTTGCAAACTGTCTAGGATGTCCAGAAGCATAGCAGCCTGACACTTGTCCTTTGAAGTGAAAAGAAACGGGTTTGTTTGGGTTTTTTTAAATGAATGCTTAGAAATGTGGAAAAATATGCAAATATGTTTTCAAATATGGGTTCTTCAGTGTGATGAATTACTAGTGTTAATGTTATTCTTATTCATGCTTACAGAGACTTTCTTTGTCTCTTTTACAGAGATTTTCTTTGTATTGTTACATGATAAATGACAAGCAGATTATAACCTTGAATGATAACCAAGTGATGATAAACCTGGGCAACAGTATAAATTGTGTTTACAACTTGACCTTGCCATCCCATGACATGTGAACACAGCCGTGGGCAGCACAGGTGAAAACTAGGAACCAAATAAGTGCACTCACTTCTTTGTAGAAATGTAAAGAAATGTAGAGAAATCAAATAATGCAATCATATTTGCAAAAACCTCTGAATACAATGAAATCAGAAATGTCAAAATCTACATCTTGCTGACTCTTGTGGTCATTTCAGAATAATACTAATGTTTAAAGCAACGTCAAAATAGAGGACAGTGTGTGTTTTCAAATGTCTGATATACACTTTTCTCTGTGTCTTCCAAGTTCCATTGTTGAGTGGAAACAGCAAAGATTTCCAGTGATATAAAAGCAACCCACAGATATAGGCACAGCTGCACAACTCAAAATAACCAAATTACTGGAAATTACTGCAGTATCACCTGTTAGACAAGCAGAAGCAATGGTGTCATTGTCCAAGTTTTGCATCTTTTCTGTGGTTTATGAAATCAAATGGAGGCACCAAATATTTACTGGTCTCTTCAAGGAAGTGCCTAAATTTTCCCAGTTCCAAAATGCAGACAGTGCTAAATCAAATTCCTTTTAAAATGCTCTGAAACATAAATAACTGTATCAAGGTTCCTGATTAATGACTTGCAATAAATTAGTCGGTCCCTTCTCACTGACTAGTGTTTAGTATAAGACATAAGATGAGGCTGAAACACTTGAAGGTTTAAAGGGAAAAGGTTCATAGAGATATCACTTAAATGCCATTTCCTCAGTGCTAAAAAGTGATAAAGACGTATCCTATGATGAACTTGGTGCATACCAAGGTAGATGTTTTATGACTGTTCATTCAGATGTTTAGAAATAACCTAGCATTATTGTAAAATCTGAGTGCCATTTTTATAACAGCAAGCTGCAGAACTATTTGTTTCAGCAAACACCACCCGAGGGAACTTTCAGTAAAGAGATGAAAAATGTTATAGGGTTGTTGGTTTTTTTTTTTTCTTTTTATCTTTGCCTAATTGTGTCTCCATTTTACACTACACTCTTTATTCTCTGCCCTTTTGACATAGCCAGCTGCCTTTTGGAGCTCTGTGAAGAAGCAGGCTGGCTTCACGCTGTAACAGGCACCAGCTCCCAAAGCCTGGTCTATTGATGAGTCACATTGCTGCTGTGTGCCTGCAAGCACATCGCACAAGTTCCTATGCCGCTTCCTTTCCCACTGCTGGGGAGCAGGGGGGAAAGTGTGTGTGGAGCAGAAGCTACAAAAACAGCCTGGCTAGTAAAACCTCCTGCCCCGTTGTAGAGCACAATAACCAGTGACACAGTGGAATGTCTGCTTCAGAGTCAGTGCAGGTTCATCCTGTTATCCGCTGGGCAGCCGGGGGAAGTGACGTCAGGTGCACACAGCTCTTGTTTGAAGGCAGGCAAATACACCAAGACTTTTCAACTCAGGCAGGAAGTGTCTTTGTTAAAGATTGGGTTGTACTCATGTCAGGCCTTGATCCACCGCTTTCCCCAGTTGGCCATTCCCAGTTCGCCCTGGGCCAGGGCTACCACCCTCCACTCAAAGAATGCATTACCTTCGGAGGGGCTCGGTGCCACCACGGCCAGGCTTGCTCTGAAGAACACAGCCAAGCTGTCAGGAAGAAATATTCTCACACAGCCCTTGCTCTGCAAGCTCTTCTTTAAGAAGAAATTCTCCTGAGCTGACTAAGGCTGAGTTGAGAACATGCATGCAGATCAGCTTCTCTATTACCACACTTCAAAACTGCAGCTACCCAAAGCATCAAGCCTCAAAACCAAAAACTGCCCTACTGCCACATTGTCCTGCATGCACATACACCCTGAGAATTTCCATTTTCTCTGTCATTTGGCAGTATCCAAATATCAAACCAGCATTATAAAATGGTCACTACTGAACATCCCCTTTCAGACTGGCATTGTGTGGGGACATACATGCCAGACCACTCTTGGAATTCACCAGATTTTCCTGTGTGTGTTTAATGATGTTTTCTATCTCCTGTTTTCAAATGCCACTCCACCATTCTTCCAAGGGTCATTTCATCCCTAATACATGTAAATCCTCACTGATATCCACAGACTAGGCAAGGCACACAACAACCTCTCAGGATGCCAAGACCTCTTCTGCTCTTTTGGGTGTTCCAATATGCCTTTACACAGTACTGAGCCTTCTGCCCTTTTCAGAGCACATGTCTTTGCTCACCTAGAACAAAGTTGAATTTTATAGCTTAGATTAGGACAATGGGAATTCCTAGTGACTAGTAGTGGCACTCCTCATATCTGCTCTGGACAGCCTGGTTCAGCTGAGCCCTCTGTGAAATCTCAGTTATAGATGCCACTAGTGAGAAACACACTTAATATAATCCATCTCTCTGGAGTGCTTAAAACCGGCATCCTGGCAAACACTAGTTTAAGGGGTGTCAGCCTGCTGGTAGAAATTAGGTTTTAATGAAGTGTCCCTTTTCACATGGTACCAGGAGAGGGTCCAAGTGTTTTCTCTTACTGTACACTCCAAAGGAGAAAAACTTAAAGTCCCTTCATCCTCCTCACCCTTTAACAACGATGCCAGCAGCGAGGTATTTGTCTGAGTTACAGTGAGGGGTCAAACTGCAGCCTTAAGGTAAGAGCAGCAAAGGCTCTTGAAACCACAAGGTTATTTTTGGTGCAGAACTCAAAGACTGGTCAAAACCCCAGTAGGAGAAATTTATCTTTAGAACTTCTACCTGCCCAGCAAGACACTGCAAGATGTAAGTCAGGAGATGAATAACATCTTGAAAGCCTCAGGTTCCTCTCTGCACCACCAGAACAGGCAAGGCAGAAAGTGTCCCTGGTGGAATGCATGGCAAGGATGGTCCTGGAGCATTCCCACATTACACTCTGCAAAACCTTTGCTACCAAAAGGCATGGAAATGCCTACACATCTTTTGGTCTGATAATTCTAGAGAAGCAGTGGTAGGTCCTTCAATGTGCTCACAAGGAGTGTGCAGAGTGGTGGCATTAATTTCCCCTGGGGTCAGAGCAGGTAAACTGAAGGCCTGCAACCCATTAAAAAGAGGAGGTCAGGGTGACATCAGCGCATCAGTGACATCGGTGCTTTTCAGTTTGCTGTTTCTTGGAATGAAATCATCCTTCAAGATACCCACTGCACTCTCTGTGGTTGGTCCACCAGCAGCCCTGTTCATTGAATTATAGAATAAAGTTGTTGTGGCAATTAAAAGAGGCTTTTTGCCCCAGTATAACCCAAAAGCTGGAGTTTAAAATTCCTATTGTATGAACATGAATATGAAAAGAATGCTGTCTCCTATTATGGAATTGTGTTATAAAACTGGAATGCTGTCCCCGCCCCGCCTGGCTCACAATCATCCAGACTTTGCCAAAAGTCATCCTGTACTACAGAGTGTGTGTCTCACGATGGGAACTGCCTCCTGACTCACAAAGACAAGAGGCCTCAAATGTGTAAAGCTGGCAGAGGGGTTTTTTTAATCTGTCGGTAACAATCAGGCGACGTGCTTAATTGCTCTGAATTCTGATCTCTCCTCTGTGTGCAGCCTCCCAACCAGCAAGCTGCAGCTGTGTGCCTCTGCTTGTGAACTGCACCCATTGTCCCTCCCAGGAGACTGAGAAGAGGTCCAGCTAATACGCCTTTGTCTGCCCTTCTTGGTGCTCTTGGCTTGTAAGCAGTGACCTAAAAACATTATGTCCAAAGTTCAGAGCCTTGGAAAGCTGTCAGGAGCCTTCCTCTTCGGTGCTTTGAGCTTCAGCAGTGCACCTTGAAAAGGCAGTGTGTGTGAAGGGACGTTCAAGCATTCTTTGCATGAAGCAGGGCTTGTTTCTAAAATCCCTCTTTTAGAGCAGCAACTGCAAAACAAAATTTCCAAGGCCAAATTCTGACTGCAGCAGTGCCCTTGTTTGGAACTGAGTTACTCTGGATGTTGTCTGCTGGTAACCCACTGGAGCTTGTTTACTGCACTAGGATTGCTTTCCTCTAGCCATGCTCTAAAAAAATCTAGATGTATCATTTATTATATGTCTGTGCATGTCTTTGCTTTAACAACTTGTTTCTCACTTCATATTTTTCTTTCCCCACTATTTGAAACCCCAAAGTTATCAAGTCAGCTCAGGAGCAGCCTCTTGGGAGGGCTTTTTCCTCTCCTGCCCACAGGGCTACATCACATACCTCATAATCCCAGACAAGAAATGGTAAAATTGCTGGGGTATTTTTGAGGGAACTTGTTCAGTTACACAGAGCACATTCTAAGCCATAGAGCCAAGTCCTCCTCCGCACAAGGATGATGTAAGCACATCCAGGAAACTTGGGATGCCAAAAATCTCAAACTGGAGGAAATATTTGCAGGTCGACATGGCTGCAAATTGGGCAGAATTTAGGACCCTAGGGAATGTTCCACTCACAGATTCAACTGAGCCTAGAGAAGACCAACACAAATAAACACAACACTGGTCAGGTCTCAGAACAGTCTTGCTAGGATGGGCTGAAAAGCAGCTTTTCAGACCAGGGATGAAGAAAGAAACATTTTTCACAAACTTATGAGTCAGGAGGGTGCACAAGGAAAACTCAGAAAGTTAAGAAGATAAAAATTGCTAGGATTTTGCATTGACAAAGCTGGATAAAGTATTTGAATAGAGGAACACTGGATGTAAATAAAAATAGGATTGTACTACTCTGACAGCACTGGGATGTGTGCCAATGGCAGATACCAAGGCAAGAGATGGTCAGGAAATACGACACATGGACCCACTTGATTACTTGATAGATGCTTTTTAAAGCCTCTTGTCTGCCTTCATTCAAAGTTATTTCCTATGTGGTTCCCAAAATGAAGGAATCTCTGACAAAGATAAATAAGACCGATCTGCCTTCCTCTGCAGGCTAAAGCAAAGATCAGAAAATACAGCCCAAGCGGAGAAAATTAAAACACAGAAGAGGAAATGCCAATCATTTTCCTGACTAATAAATGCCAGGAAGATAAATCTAAGGTTCACAGAAGGACCCGTGTCTCTATGGAGTCTGTATATTTCTTCTCTCTGCAAATCTCTGAACTCCACAACACTGACAGATCAGTTTTGCCAATTATACAACTTTTTAATGCTTTTGTTGCTTTTATGACATGTGTCAGCTGACCGTGCAATCAAACCAAATAAGACTACAATAATAAAATAGCCTGCATTAACTAATTATCTTAATAACAACTCTGTTAAGAGTGAGACATCTGATAGGAGAGATAGAAGCAATAATAAAAGGGCACTGTCAGCTGCATGAACAAACTTGTGCTGCTTCCCAACGCAATGCTCCAAGGATATTAACCCTTGGACTTCTGGGTGAGAAGTCTTGGGTGGTATCAAAGGGTGAGGTTTTCTAGAGACTCTTAAGGAATCCAGAGCACAGGGATTAAAACTAGGGAAAATTTTGAGGGTGGATATTAGATAGGAAGGACATGCCAACAGAGCTATTTCCTCTGGGGTCTGCGAGCTGCCTTCTGCAGCAGCATGTAAGCAGGCACATGGGCTGCTGGGAATGAGCTGTACCAGAAAATAAACACAAGATGTATGGGGCAGGCTACATAGTGAAATCTGACAGTACATGTAAGGCATGAAGGATCACCCAAGGAAATCTTCCCCATCCTTCATCAGGCCCCACTGATCTCCAGGACACAGGAATACTGCTGTCTCCACAGCTTGCAAGAACACCCGCCTCCCAAATCTGGGGGAAAAGCACACAGATATAACACCAAGCACCATGTCCTTCAGACCTGGAATGTGAGCTGAATCAACACAGAGACAGTGCCTCATTTCCTTCTGGAAATCTTTCAGAGGTCTTCCAAGACTATCCCCTAGGGTGAGAGTAAGTTTGCCCTATGCACACAGCCAGCACAATCTGTTCCATGCTTTGGAGCCTAAAATCATCCCTCAGTGGCTGAAAACTGACCTGATTGAGGAAAAAAC
Organism: Buphagus erythrorhynchus; assembly: GCA_013400855.1. Lineage (NCBI taxonomy): Eukaryota > Metazoa > Chordata > Aves > Passeriformes > Sturnidae > Buphagus > Buphagus erythrorhynchus. Next base: position 43,141 of record VZTT01043323.1, on the reverse strand, counting down.
TGAGATGTGCTTGTCAGGATGACAAATAGAGAGTCTTGAACATCTCTGGTTTTTCTTCCAGAAGATCTGATCCAAAAGTTTGCATCTGCACTGAAAACTAAAATAAGAATATATCCAGGAAAAGTCTGCTTTATACAACCACTCTTCTTCAGAGTGTTATCTGACATGCTCTACTGGCCTGAAACTATCAGAAGGTCCACAAGAAATGCAAAGCTCTGTTAGTCACTTAAATTAATCTGGAGGATGATCTACAGAAAGAAACAGATCCAAAGACACCACAACAGATCTTAGGGAGGATTCACACCACCAGCTTAGAGGATCCTGCTTAGTTGCCTTCACTGAGCATTCCCCCCTATACTCGACCTAAAGACATGAAGCCTCCAAAGGTCATGCAACAGCAGCTCATGGGTGGGTTGTTGTCTTTCTTCAATGACTACAGAGGGAGCCTAGAGCAACAATCACAAAGGCTAACATTAGCCTGGGAAGGCTAGTCTCCACAAGTTTCCCTTGTAGTCAATGATGGGTGAGAGGCAGCTTTGGCAGGAATTTCATATTACCTTACAGTTCTACACAGCTCCTGCTCAGATGTCATCCTCCTCCCCAGACTGTTCAAAGAGGGAAGTGAGGGAAAGTGACATCTCTAGATCAAACACGCTCTTTATTTATAGCAGTCTGTTATTTACATCTGCCATGTTAGTCTCTGGGAATACCTCTGGCCCCAAATCCACCCCACTGTGGGCTGTGCTAGGGATGGGGATTTTGATGACATCAGCAGAAACAGTTTCCATGGGTGGCTCTGTGTATACCAGTTTCCTCTGGATTGTGTATCCTGTGTCATAATGCTACACAGCCCAGTGCAATGCAGTATCTAGATGTTCAAATTAAATCTTTATTTCTCCAGCTCCTGCCTTTTCCCAGCTGCCCTGCTGGCTTACTCTGGCACATATGGTCAGAGTGTGCTGTATGTCAGAGGCAGACTCACTGCCACAGGTGGGCAGAATGGAGAAAGGTGAAGGGCCTGCATGGCACTGCCACTGTCACTGTGACTGCACCCAGCCCAGACCACCCCCATTTCCCACCTAGTTTTGGCATATTTCTCAGGAAACTGTACCCAGGATCTCCTCTTGGTTCAGACCATTTTCAGATACCAGGTGGGGTAGCAGTTAGAGAGACCCGTGTCACTCCTTGTAGTCATCACATATCTGAATGCTGTAGATAGAAGCCTTCAAGGGAAATTAGATTTTCATGCAACTCAGCTATACCCAAGAGTTAGACAGGACTTTTGTAAAATCACCTGCACTGTCCCTTCACTCCAACCCACGTTCTGGGGCTTTCCCACCACCAGAAACATGAGTGCACCACGCTTGTGAAACTCCTGAATAGGCAAGAGGCTTGCTTCTCTTCCTACAGAGCAATCTTCATTATGGTAAACGAAACAGGCTGGAGGAGCATTGATCTGCCTGCTCAGGACTTTCACAAGTGCAGTCAGCCCCAGGGCACAGCCCAGCAGTCCTTGGGACCTTTCGGAGGCTGGCAGAGCTGCAAGGTCAGATGCAGCCATGACCACAGTGCAGGGGCTGCAAGGAGACTCCTTCCCAGGTCATGCAGAGCTAGCACTGAGACCAGTCAAGATTTCACCCAGTAGCCATAAGACTGTCTCTGCTCTCCTGAATGCATCCATGCCCACCAGGCCATCAGATAGAATGAAAATTTCACATTTCCATCTCCAAATGTGGACTTTCATACCACAGAACCTCACTTTAAATTAGGAGAGAGAAAAAGTCAGCTGGGTTCTCATCCTTAAGAACACAGAGAACCTACGTGAGAGTAGATATGTGAAGGGGAAAAGGACACCTCGAAGACAGTGTGAACTGAGTGGGTGAGAGGACTGGGAGTTTGCTTGCCCAATCTGAATTTCTCAATCTTTCCTAGGTTCAGCTGTCACTTCCACCTGAGGGTTATTTACCATGTTCAGAAAGCACTAGGAAATGGAGATGTCTGGTACAGAAAAAATGGCAAACATAAAACAATGTAGTTCCAAAAATTCCTGTCTCTCTCCAAACTGTCTATTTCAAGACACTTTAGGGATATTCTGTGACCATGGTCTGTAAAAATATGTATGTGCATAGGAGTTAGCTTAAAGCCTTAGCCATGTGGTCATTCCCTCTCCTCTTCACACAGACTTCTCATCTTTAACAGGGTACAGCAAAGACTTCACCCCTTGGTGACAAGGAGCATCACAGAGCACCTTCTTCCCATAAGGGCATCCCCCCAAAACTTGCCCCAGTCACATGAGGTATGATTAGCTTGTGGAGCAGACCCAATACCCTCTTCTTCAAGCTTCTTGCTATATTCTGCAAGCTGGAATTAGGAAAGAGGCCATCCTGGGTCTCAGAGACTATGCCTGAGTTGGGAAGCTGGCCCAGGACAGGGCATAGCTCAAACATGAGCATGAAATCATCAAAAGAGTTTAAAGGCTCCCATCTTTCCTACTGCAGTTTGCTTGATTGCCAGCTAGCATTTTCTCAGGCAGTGCCTGGGCATAATTTAGGCACAGACTAAGCCTTCTTGCTAATAGGGAACATGGGTGAGACCACCCAGCTTCTGCCAGCAAAGAAGTTTAGCTATATAGACCGTCATATGTAAGCCATGTGGTACCACTTATCCTCTGAGTCCAAGTGGATCTGGCCTAATAGCCAAGAGATTCATCTCGTGGAGAGGCAAATGCTGCTGACCCAGACTGACCACAGACTCTGGCAGCCATGCATTGGTGAGAAGTACCCCTCATAGCTACACTTTCTTTCACAGACATCAGGTGTCAGAACACCTTTTAAAAGATACAACATCTCATGGAGAACTCTCTTCCACTATGCCAGCTTCTTCCAGCCACAGCCCCTATGAAGGGATAACATCCCAGTGATGCCAGCAGCCCCAGACCACATGCAGCACTAAACAAGGGAAATATTTGCACTGTTGACAGTTGTCTTTTCATGTTGTTTAATAGCTGGAAATGGAAAGCAGACATATGAACAGTCAGAATGTCTTTGGCACACTAGCCTTGCTTCCTAGGCTGGCAGCTAAAGGTCCTTATTCTGTATGAACCAGTGAGGTGATGGGCAGCCTGTAAGCCAGAACCACGTGTGTCCTTTCACAGAAGCATAGAACCTTGAGTTGGAAGGGACACACAAGGAGTGTCAAACTCCTGGCCCTGCACAACCCCAAGAATCACACCATGTGCCTCAGAGTGTTGTGCAAACTTCGTATTTCTTCTCTTTTAAGACCTGAAGTCAACAGGAGATTTTTACACTCTGGTGACTAATTGGAAGTATATTGGACTGCACAACAAACCATTCAGCACAGGGGCAAGCACACCTCTTTTTCTGAAGCCTTTCACAGAAAAAAGGTCAGTCATGGAGAGAGTAAATATGGTAAGTACAACTTATTCCCACCAGAATCAGATTTATACATACCTAATAATTAGCCTTAATTATGCAAAACATAACTGATAGACAAGGATAAAGGAGTCACTTATAAGTTACTTGTGGCAAAAACAATGGCATAGAAGTAGAAATCTGCCCCCCACCTGCCAGAGATTATGCTTGGGCTATCTCAACATGCATTCTGGCAACCCAGGTCCTTCCAATTAAATGACATCAGGGAGGCATTACAAATAGTGTGGGTCCTTTTTCATTGCTGCTTCTGACTAACTGATGTAATGCTGAACTGTTTATCGCCATAATCCCAGCCTACATATCCTAACCACTGAGTCAGTATTTAACTGAATCTCTCAAATCAAAACAGTTTTGTAGCAAATACTGCATGTGGTTTTCATCCCATGGGTTCACAAACTTCAAATAATTATTACTTATATTACTCTAACAACGTGGGTCAGTGCCTGTGTGCTGGCCTTGGGCAGGGTTGTTGCACTGGATGGGGAACAAAGATGCCTTGCATTCCAAATAATGTATGTTATAGCAGCTTCTCATGCAAAAGGTAACAGAGGGACAGCAGGATGTTCAGAGACAGCTTGAACCACCATCCCCTCCCACCATCACTGTGTTTGTCAGAAGTCTGAAGTACAGGATTGCTCCAGGAAGGCAACCTGAAGGACAGGGTTGAGGAATTTCTTACCTTAATTCTGTGATGTATAAGACAAACTGCTTGGAGAGAAAGTCATACAGGGAGTGGCTGAGAGAATCTGAGTTGTTTAGGCTGGAGGAAAGGAAGTTCAGGGGAGATCTATTGCTCTCTACAAGTGTCTGAAAGGAGGTTATAGCAAGGTGGGGGTCAGCCTCTTCTCCCAGGCAACAAGCAACAGGACAAGAAGAAATGGACTCAAGCTGTACCAGAAGAGGTTCAGGTTGGACATCAGGAGGAATTTTTCCATGGAATGGGCAGTCAAGGATTGGAACAGGCTGCCCAAGGAAGTGTGGAGTCACCATCCCTGGAAGTGTTCAAGAAATTACTGGATATGGCATTTAGTGCTATGATTGAATTGACATGGTGATGTTCAGGTGATGATTCTTTGCTGTCAAACTTCAGCACAGGGTACCCAGCACATGTCTGCTACCTCATGCACGGCAGATCTGAAGTTAGTACTTCTGAAGGATGATCCTCCTAGGCTAGAGAGTATGCCTTTGGTATGAAAAACCATGATCAGCTGCATGTTATCAAGATCTCTGGTACGGACCACTGTGGAAACTCAGGCTATATCCACCAGGGATTTCCTCATGGCTGAACCTATACCAATTAGTAGGGAGCTAGCAAGGGCAGCTGGAACATCTGCAATAACTGAACTAAGTATTTCTTCTGAAGTATCAGAGGTGCATTCAGACTGAGGTTGCTGACCAATTCAGGGATAAGAGGGCAGGCATGATTCAAATTCATTAGAGCAGGCAAATGTTTACAGTCAAGCCCACGTGGTCTAGTGGTTCCACAAAACCCAAAGGTCCTGGTCCAAGTCTGCTCTGAGGACCAGCCCCACGCAGGGATCATTGGAGGTGAGGAGCCAAAGCATGTCTACCCCATGTGTGGATCCATGCTTTCCCATGCAGTCAGCCTGCAGGGGTCAAACACAAACTCACATCACACATGACCATTTTGATAATGGCCTCATGTCTCCATGGCAAAGCAGAGCTGGTTTTTCCCAACATGTAGAGGAACGCTACACAATTAAACCCTGAATGCAGACAAGCTGCGGCCAACCCAATGCCAGCCATGCAGGCAGAAAACACAAGGGCAATAACTTTAAACACATCTATGCCTACCCACAAAGTGGTAAATAGGTGTGAAAGGTGAGCTGGGGGGATGCTCAGGACCTCGTGGGACATGAGAGGCAGGGACAAAATCTGGGGTGTGCAGATTACTAGTGTCAAGTGTGTGCCCTGGGTTAAATAGGTTTCAGCTACTCCTCACGTCGATGGGTGTGACCCCAGCTCTCGTCAGAACCCACAGATGCCCCAGGCAGTGCAGCCCAGAGAAGATGACAATGAACGTGAGTAATTCTTGAAATTTGTGGGAAGACTATTCAGACGTCTGACTTCCTGCTTCTGCATGTACAGAGGAGATGTTTTTGTCTAAAGGAGTGGTAACAGTTTACACTGATAGAAAGCCTCATACATCAGGGCAGAGGAGCACAGAGCCCAGGAGAAGGGGAAGAAGGGGAAAACACAGTAAAGTCTACGAGGGAGCAGTGCTGACCCTGTGTGAAGAGGGAAGTAACCTATGTCTGGGAAAGAGTTTGTATATAGGAATTCCCCTTGGACAGAAAGGGAACCAGCCACTGAAGTGAGACTGAGTCAGAGCTCCTTTCCCATGGTGCTGCTGACCAAGGCAATCACAGGGTTACCTCTGTCTCAAGGGTAGATTGCATTATTTAAGTCCAGCCTAAAAGCCTTTTAATAAAGGTTAATATGGATGGGAATGCCAGCTTTATAAAATAGTTAATTGTTCAAACATCATCAGGAGATCTTGATGGAGTTTTAAAGACTGCAGTGAAGGAAAACATTTTGTTTTGAATGCAGCCAAAGGATGAAATAAGATTTCTCTCTGTGGAAGCTATTTGGCCTATTCTCCAGGGCATCATAGGTAGAAAGAGAGAGAACATCTGAGGTTAACAACAGCAATACTTTTTACAGTTTGAGCATGCAGAATGTCTTCCCAGCAACTGGAGCCACTTTAATATGAAATGCATCATTAGAGCGATGGGACTCTGATGATGGACGACACTGAGAGATCTCCAGAGTAACCCTGATGGGAGCTGGTGCTCAGAGAATGCACCACATTAATTTACAAGCCTGTCATGATTGCTCTGGGTTTATTTTTAACTAAAACAACCTGGCCTTCAGCAATCTATGCCAGGGATACCCTGACTTGGCAGAACGTGCAGAACAAGAGCTGCAGCATATGCTTTTGTTTTCATCAGACAAAGGCTTCAAGTTAGGAGTACTGAATATTAAAGTAATGGCTGTTTTTTTCCATCTCTGCTCTATTTTTGGCAATTAGTGACCATCCAAGTCAGAGTAAGTCCAGATCACATATAATACAGTCATTAGCATGGTACTGAACCACAGAGTGCATAAGGAGGTAGAGAAAGATCATCTGGTCCAACCTGTAGTCCAGTACAGGGTCTTGTATTATATACCACCCCTTCCCAGCAGATTTCTCTCTATTTGAGGAACATATTAAAACCATGGGGTGGACACCAAGGAATATTTCACTTCTGCCTTACTCAGAGAATTGCCTCCTGCCTACAGCAGAAGGTGCTCTCCAACCTGTCAACCACTTGTGGCAGCCCAGCCACCAGTACCCAGGAAAGCTGCCACATTGTGACAGTGAGGAAATTCATACAGGTGTAGTGCAAGTAGCATGACAACTGCACAGCTAGGGCACAAATGGAAGCTGGGGAAGAAAGCAGGAAGAACAAACAACTGCTTCTCAGTTCATGGCATAGGGCAAACACTGGAGACAGTAAATGCTTGTTGATTTAAAGGCCTCGCTGATTTCAAAGTGACCAGCTGGCAGCAAGTGTTGATATTTGGGGCATTTAAGCAATCTTCAGATGATGATACAAACATCAATTCCCTGGAGGACCTACTGGCAATTTTCCAGTGTTGTAAGGGATCACTTACTCAGACAAGAAACACTGCAAGTGACAACCAGAGGAAAGTCTTTGCAGAATACAGTCAAATTGCAAAAGGGACAGACCTATGACAAGGATGCTGGGACAAGAGAAAACCCAGCTCACCATGTTCACACACACTGTGGCACTTATGAGAGGAAGGAAAGCCTCAGAAGGTCAAGGCTATATGAGAGAACTGCTACTTACAACTTACACCCAAGAGCTAAACCAGTGACTGCATTATTTTACAGATCAACTGGACTGCCACGAGTGGCCATTTGGTCCCTGGAAGAGGAAGTCCAATGCCATTCAGAGCAGGGCCCACTGCAAAATAGAGCCACCTTGAGACAAAACACACCTTGAAGCAAGTTTGCAGACTACACCAAGTTGGGTCAGAGTGTCAGTGTGCTGGAGGCAGGAAGGCTCTGTAGAGGGATCTGGACAGGCTGGATTGATGGGCTGAGACCAATGGCATGAGGTGCAACAAGACCAAGTGCTGGGTTCTACACTTTGGCCACACCAAACCCACACGCTGCTACAGGCTGGAGCAGAGTGGCTGGAGAGCTGCCTGATGGAAAAGGATCTGGGGGTGCTGGTCAACAGCCACTGAACATGAAGCAGAGTGTGCCCAGGTGGCCAAGAAGGCCAGTGGCATCCTGGCCTGTATCAGCAATAGTGTGGCCAGCAGGACCAGGGCAGGGATTGTCTCCCTGTACTCAGCACTGGCAAGGCCACACCTCAAATCCTGTGTTCAGTCTTGTGCCCCTCACTACCAGAGGGACACCAGAGGTGCTGGAGCAAGTTCAGAGAAAGGCAATGGAGCTGGGGATGGGTATGGAGCACATTTCCTATGAGGAATGGCTGAGAAACCTGGAGGTGTTTTCCCTGGAGGAGGTTCAGGGGAGACCTTGTTGCTCTTTACAGCCACCAGAAAGGAGGGTGTAGCCAGGTGAGACTCAATCTCTTCTCCTAGGCAATGAGTGATAGGACGAGGGACACAGTCTTAAGCGTCACCAGTGGAGGTTTAGGTTGGATATTAGGAAAAATTTCCTCACAGACAGGAAGATTAGGTATTGGAATGAGCTGTCCAGGAATGTGGTGGAGTGACTGTCCCTGAGGGTTGTTAAGGAAAGACTGGACGTGGCACTTAGTCCCACGGTCTTGTTGACATGGTGGTGTTCAATCAAAGCTTGGACTCGATGTTCTCAGAGGTCTTTTTCCAACCTAATTGATTCTGTATTAGTGTCTGGTCAGGAGAAGCTCAGCTGTCTAGTTTGCTAGACAGCTGTTTAGTTTGCTTTCAGCAAAATCTCTATAGGGTGGTTTGGAGTCAGCACAGTGTAGACTGCCTCAGTCACCAAATTGAAATTACATTCTTTCCATGCTCCTGGCCTCATGGTTCAACCCTTGCACTTCATCAATTGCTATGAGTCAGAGTGTGAACTCCAGAGGATCCATGGTCCCACAGAACAAGGGGCACTCAGGATTTTGCTAGCAGTAGTATAAGGAATAAACAGGCACTTTTTGTGCTTGTTGTCTACTTGTTGTCTACTCAGCTGGGATGCTTGGGTAGGATTTGTTTCCTCTGTTTAGCATGTCAACACTAAAGACACCTAAATATGAGGCAGTGACCTAACATCCCTTTATAATCACTGGTAGGGAAATAAATAATTTTTAGCAGCCAAGTCATCTGGGTGGATTTGATCATTTGTGTGAGGATATAATAAATTGAACCCAGGAGTTGCAATTTCTCTTCATGGACAGAAGCAGAGAAGGCAGTGGTACTCAGGCAATAGAAAAGCAGGAGCACTACCTATCCATCCCCCAGTGCTGGATGGAGAAGGTGAGGAAGGCAGCCACTCTGTGAAACCTCTTTGGTCATCCCAGTGTGAATCAGCAGAATCTGGGAAAATTTAGCAAAATTCATGAGCAATATTTCTTCATGTCTACAAATACAGCTCTCATTATATCAGTAAAGCAGCTGGATATTTTTGGATCCATGAGGTGCCAAGGTTACATGTACTGAAGGCGTATACAGGTGGGTGTGAAATAGAGAGAGACTGCAAGAAAATTGCTGTGTCTATAGGTGATTTTTAATTTGTGGTGATAAAAATTGTGAAAACAGTTGTTATATAAGTTAAATCTTTTTAGCAGATGGTAAGAAAAAGGAATGCATAACAGTAAAATAAAAGGCAGCTATTTGCCAATCTTACACACCAGGACCTTAAGGAAGGAAAATGTTCTTGCTTCTGCCCCATGAATGGATAAATAGGCTTTGATAACCATATAAATGAAAACCATGTGTCACTGGATTGAGTTTGTGGACCTGGAATAGAGAAAAAACCCAAAACCACAAATAAAACAGATGCTCTCATCATGACTGGTTTCTGATTCAAAGACAGTTCCCCAGCAGCGTATAACTCACAGAAAGTGAAGCTAAGAGGAAGTCCAAGTTTCCATGAAGCAACAGGGAATACGGCATTGTGCAACAGCTTTTCCAAACTGAATGTACATTTAGGCATTGCCCAATCAAATGATAGCCAACAATGTATGCAATGAAAAACTGATTGAATCTTGCTGTAAGACAACTCAAATGACGCTGTTAAATATCTTAATCTTGGAGCTGACAGAATTGTGGCATGGCATTCTGTCAGTAGAAGCTATAATGAGGCAGTGGTATTACACACACACACTACCTCTTTGAACTTCTAACACAAAACTGGAGGCTGGAGGAATGGCATGTGGCATCATCAGCCAGTATTTTACAGGCATAGAAATTTTCTCACACATCCAACTGTAGGTTAGGAAACTCTCTTATTAATTACAGCAGATGGAGAAGCACTTCTCTTCATACTCCAAACATTTTCAATGAGTATTTTCAACAACACAGGACAATCTTCATGATAGGGATTGAACTGGTGAATTTATGAAAAAGCAGAGCAGCCCAAACCCCACAAAAATTACAGATCTCTCTTATGCCTTTCTGTGAAAGCCCATGCAGAAGACCAGAGAGCAACAAGCCAACTGCTCTCCATTAGAAGTTATCCTCACAGACATCAGGGCGGACTGATTCTCCTCCCATTTTCATGAACAAGTCTGAAGAGGATTTTCATTAAAGTAAATGAGAATAGACTGAGTGAAAATAATTAACGTGAAATTATGTAATGTACTGAACAGCTATATTCTCAGAAGAAGGGCAGATGCATTTTGGGAAAGTATGAATTAGTGTATCACAAGTTACTGGAATGCAGGTGGAGATACATGGAAGTGCACAGTATCTATATAAAATCACACTAGATGATTTGATAGTCCTTTTGAAACCTATGAATCTATTAGTTGTTTCAGCAGATTACAGCAAAATGCTCTATTAAAAAGATCAGCTGCTCTGTGAGCACACTGATGCTCTCAAGCAGCCAGACCCAGACCAGATGAGTCTGGCTGGAGGGTGTGTGCTGTGCACTCTCATGGGAGGCAGCTCTGCTGGCCCCCCAGACCCCAAGGCTCTTGGGAGCAGACCTGTCTTTTGTAATTCCCATTACACCATCACTTACCTGATGCCAAGCCTCTTAATATTGTCTTCATCCACTTAAACTCTGCCTTACAAAAGTGATGTTTGAAGAAAACTGTTTAAAAACAATCCACGCAGGACAGATGAATAATGTTGGATTTCAGGCAGTTTTCTCTGCAAACAGGAGTTTAAATTTCTTTTGGTAATAACCCCTTTTGACTTGCTCACATGTAGACGGTAATTATTACTGCTTTTTACAGCTAGGGTATTTTAATCCCAACACATCTCATTCCCTCTCCCACATAGACAGTCTTTGAAGCAACAATAACAAGTACCAGCTTCCCTAGGCCAGTTTGCAAATTTGCCTCAAGGCTAAAACAGTCAGAGCAAGCTTAGTAGGTCAGAATTGGATTTCCCAAATATGAACCATTCCAGAAAAAAAGTCTTTTTCTTACTGTTAACTTATGAATCATTAGAGAAAAAGAGAAGTATTGGGAGGGTAGATGCCTCCCCTACCCCCTGTGTGAATTATGCATGGAAAATAACTGCACAAAATGCTCTGGCTGTACTGAAGTCAACAGGAGTTTTGCCACCAGCTGCTAGCAGAGCCACATATTCACCCACTGCCTCCAGAGTGACATCTCATATGTCATCATTTACTAGTAGCAGCAGAGAGTTCACCACCAGGCCTGCCATTACCATATAAAACATAAAGGAAAGCTGAGGTATCTTTGTGGGATCTAGCAGCCCCACAGAACTCATCCAGATTCGTTTGTTTTTAATTACCATTACAGTCAAGGGCCCTAAAAACTCTGTGGAGTCTGGGAACCAACTGTTTTGGTTGCCCTCAGACACACATTATCCCAGCACAGCTCTGCAAGCAGCATGGTAGCGGTACCCAGCTGGAGGAGCTCCAGCAGGACCAGAGCCAGGGGGCTTCAGCCAGGGGGACCACATCCATTTCCTACCTACCAGAGGAGAGATTGACCCTTCAGCTTCCTCACATAACCTGGGCACTCTCTTAGGACCCACTCAGGGATTGATGTATCTCCCTGAAAATCCAGGGTTGCGTGTTCTGGCTCTTGCTAGGTTCAGTCTGAATGCTATGACTGTCTGTCCCTAGACAGATGTGAGAGCTGTGCCTCACCTTGGGCACAGCAGGCTCGGGGAACATGAGCCTTTGGATAAGCTGAAGGAGAGACAGATAGAACAGGCAAGCAGCATGATCACTGGCGAAATTGTTAAAGATTTGTTCACAATGGGCACCACTTTGTTATCACACCTGGAGATGCAGCCATTCAGACCCTTGCTGACAGACCCAAGTTAAAGCCCTCATTCATCCTCAGCTGAAGCATTTTGTTCCTCCACTTTCTAATGCAGTCAAACCTTTGTGATGAAAAGCACCCCCAGCAGATGTATTGCCATGAAATGTTGCTCTAATGAACTGGCAGGAAAGACAGTTTTACAGAAAGAAGATCTCTGAGCAGCCTGATTCGCAATTACTTTTCACATCCACAGGCTCTCATGCTAATTAGGAGTGACACCTTTAATTACCAGTATTGAAACCCTCAAGAGCCAACAGATCACAGCCTAAATCCGTGATATTGTCAATCCAGAAGGCAGCTCAGTAGCTGGGTTTGGGGTTGTTTTGTTTTGGTTTTTTTTTTGAGTCAGCGGCTTGTTTCCCTATGACGCCTTGAGAAAAGGTTTATTTGTGTAATGTCTACAGACTTAAAATAACAGGGAATATTTAAATTGAGGTAAAGGGCAATTTAAAGCCCAGCTAAAACTTCTCTGCTGAAATCGCTAATGGTAGGAGAAATGTGTATTTCCAACACATAATTAGGAAGAGACAAATAGAGGGTGTGGAGTCTTACTATGGAATGTTAATTACAAGCAGATCCTGAATCCCGGGTTGAGTTCCAGCCAGCTGAGGACACATATTGAAATGTACTTAGTGATATACTCATTTCTACTTAATTACTTGTGAGACAAAGCAGCCAAAGGATATTTCTTTAGGATGCAGAGGATAGCTCTGAGAAGGACTGATAAATGTAAAAGATACATAAAGCAATATCAATCCACCTACTTGCCAGTGAAGGGAATTTCACAACAACATTTTTTCTAGTGCTCTGTGTTGCCTATTTTAATGTTCTACACGATAAAGTGTCCACCATTTCCCTTGGAAGATTAGATAAGTTTCATGGCCAGGATTTTTTCTCCCTATGATATTCAGCCTGCATTTTCTTCTCTTTTTTTAGAGTTCAACTGTGTTTTTCTGAAAAATAAAAACTTACCATAATAATTTCTCTCTCTCCTCATTAACTGCATCCAAAGGATCCTCTGAAAAGGGTGTCTAGAAAGACATTTTGATTGTATTAAACTCATTCTTTTCCAGGGATGGGTGCTGGAGGAGCAACCACACAGAACAAAATACCTGAGTGGGAAGAAGGAGGAGGTTACCTAAAGTCTGTTGAGTTCTCGAGACCTCCCAGATTTCACAGTGTCTGAGATGCCTGTTCCATCTACCCCTTGCAGCACAGTGAATGCATTTTCTGTGCTTCAGATCATGCAACAGGACTAAGTGGCAAAAGGTGGCTGATAAGGACTGGCAGCCAAGATACTCATCCCCACCTGCACAAAGGTACCAAAGTCTCCTTAAAACATATCCCTGGATGGACTCTTTCAATTAATCTTAAATGGTAGGTGATGATTCAAGACAGCAGCTGCCTCAGCATGAAGTGATGATGGAGAGGCTATGCTGCAAATACATGAACTTCAGGCTGAAGTACACAGGGCAGGAGCCAGTTATATGGTCTTGAAGGGCACAGTACAGGTTGCACTGTGTACCTTGCACATAGGCTCAATTTCACCTCCATGTGAGTCACTAGGGGCTTGCTGCCTTCATCCTCCTTCCTACCCTACACTTTCCTCCATGAATTTTCCTGCTGCAGGACTATTTCCATGGTAAGACAGAGAGTCAAGCCTAAACTCTTTCCTACTTAAAGGGCACATGTAGCTTTCCCATCTCAAAATCAGACAGTTTGGAAATGCTAATGCCACACCAGGCATAGATGAAACCTGTGTCTGTAAATACATTCAAAGTCAAGTAGAAATAATCACATCTGACATGATCAAAGTGCAGTATCTGTTGATTGCCATCCAGCAGACAGCAGAAAAATTCAGTCAATTTATTGCTCCCAGACACATTAAGGATCTCAGGCAGTAGCCAGAACCTGGAAGTAACCACTGCTATCCTAAATCCACTTGAAGACAGCACATTTCCACAGGCCAGCAAGGCAATAAGCTGCGCTTGGGAACACAGTGCACGATGGCTCAGCTGTCACGATGTACGAGGTCCAAGGTAACGCCACGTGTTCCCCAGCCCCCCTGAGAAGCACTGTGTACTGGCTGAGAATGCTCCCTTGCACCTGTGATCATCCAGGTGAGGAGAGGCCTCTCTCATGGCAAACGGGTTTGCATCACTGCCTGTTCGGCACTGGGTGATAAAAGACACAGATGTCACACTGTCACACGTGTCTGTTGGTAAAGCTTGGCTTTAGGGTAAATGCAAGATCAGACATCACCAGGGATAAAGCAAAATGTTGGAAATCACTGAAAAATAAGAAAGGGAGAAAAAGTAGAAAAAGTGTAGTGTAGATAAAAATCTTTATTGGTACTTTCTCTAAATCTACCACCTCTTAATTCCCTAAAACCTTTAAACAAGAGGATACTGACCCTGATGTCTGAGTCATATGCCACAATTATCTCTGAAGTAAGTACCAAAGAAACAACAGAAGACATCTGAACAAAACCAGGGAGAACACTGGTTTCCTTGACCACTAAGGCCAACCCAAAATCCCACTGGCAACAGTCTTTTGTTGACAGAAAAAGAGCATCTATGCAGGAAGTGGTGAATCTGAGGCAGCACACAAAAATGGAACTGGTATCTGAATGCTGGGCCTGCATCTCAACCCAGATAGATAATATTAATTGAAAAACTAGAAAAAGAAGAAGTGAAAACCATGAGGACCTCACCCAAAAAGGGACCAGCTATTCTTCTTCACTGGAACAACCCCTTGGTTGTAGGTGTGTTTTTCAGCCCTGTCCTTTTCTTTTTCTTCCATGGTATTTTCTAAATCATGCCCAGCCTGGGTTTATCTCTCCCAGCAGTCAAGACCTTTCAGACCATCTTTGCATCTCTCTGGTTCCATACTCTGGACATGTGGGACAAGAGAGGCCTGAAGAGGAATCACAGGGATGAAATGGAGACAGGGGAGAGGGCATGAAAAGAGGTGCAAGACAGATCCACCCTCATTGCAGTGGGTTATGTTGAATATCTGAAAAGTTCATGGGAAAAGTGACTACAGGCAAGCTTAGAAGAAAACTTAGAGTGACAGATTTAATCCTCTTCCCTTTGAAGAAGCCTACATAAAGTTAACAGTAGTCTAGAAGCCAGGAGGAATCTGCCTTCTTGAGCTGGAGTAGGGGACCCGTAGGAAAGAATACCATGTGGTTTAGCAAGAAGAAGTGCAAAGTGCTGCACCCCCTGGTATCAACACAAGCTGGGGATGAACAGATCAGAGCAGCCCTGTGGAGAAGAACTTGGGGTGCTGATGGGTGAGAGGCTGGACATGACCCAGCCATGTGCACTCACAGCCAGAAAGCCAAATGTGTCCTGGGCTGCATCCAAAGCAGTGTGGGCAGCAGGGGAGGGCGGGGATTCTGCCCCTCTGCTCTCATGAGACCCCACCTGCAGTGCTGCAACCAGCTCTGGGGTCCTCAGCACAGGGAGGACATGGACCACTTGGAGTGAGTCCATAGGAGGATCACTGGGATTATTACAGTGCTGGAACACCTCTCCTATGAGGAAAGGGTAAGAGAATTGAGATTCTTTAGCCTGGAGAAGAGAAGGCTTTGGAGTGACCTAATTGTGGCCTCCCTGAAGGGAGCCTACAAGAAAGATGGAGAGAGACTTATTACAACAGCATACGGTGACAGGACAAGGGGGAATGGTTTTAGACAGACTGAGAGTAGGTTTAGGTGAGATATTAGTAAGAAATTCTTTACTGTGTGGGTGGTGAAACACTGGAACAGGTTGTATTTACCTGCATGCCATGGTAGAGTAGCTGAAGAGCAGGGAACAGAATAATGGACTGTCTGTCAGGTGAAAAGATGGAAGCATTGGACATCTTTTCAATATTTAAAGGGGGCTTATAAGAAAGATGGAGACAAAGTTTTTATCAGAACATGTTGCTGTGGAACAATGGGTAACGGTTTTAAAATAAAAGAGGGTAGATTTAAACTAGATATAAAGAAGAATTTTTTTATTATGAGGATTGTGAAACACTGGAACATGTTTCCCAGAGAGGCTGTGGATATCCCATCCCTGGAACCATTCAAGGTCAGGATGGATGGGGTTCTGAGGTACCTGATTTAACTGAAGATGTACCTGCACATTGCAGGGAAGGTTTGACTAAATGATCTTTAGAGGTCCCCTCCAGCCCAAACTAATCTATGATTCTGTGATACTTTAGGGGTTTTTTCACTTGCTGGCATCTGAGACACAAATATTTCTTTCAGAGTTTCCCATCCTCGTGCCTCATATCAGAACACCTGCCAGTAGATCCCCTCTGAGGAACCCCATCCAAGAAATTGTTACCCCAGGGAAGGGAATTTTTCAGCCTAGCAAAAATTTGCACAGAAGACATCTACTTTCCCAATGAAAAACTGAAGGTTTCAATAACAGAAAAAAATGCAATCCCAAAACTGCCAAAAGCTAAGTGTCTTTGGTCCAAAACCAGAACTTTTTTACCAAATAAACACTGTAAATGTTGCTTTTATTTTTGTCAAAGCTCATAAAACTAAATTATGTTTCTTCCATGTGTTCAATTTAAACCAAAAATCTTCTGCACAAATCAGTTCTAAGCAGCTCTTCCATTACTCACAGAAACGGCAGCATCTTCTGTCAAGTTATTCAGGTTAACACAAAGTGGTCTAAACACACTGAAGGGGTGAAATCGAGAAAAGGAAACACTTGCTGTACACTCTTCAGTGTTTTAACATTTGTCCTTGACCTTTTAACAAAGCAGTAAAGGAAGGAAACAGAAAGCACAGATTGCTATTAGTGTTGTTTATACACTAAAGCAAATTTTCCCAAGTTTTTGACCATCACTGATACTAAGCTTGTCTAAGGAAGGTTGGGTTTTGCTGTACCACAGCTAGACACTCAGCAAAAACAAGTTGGCTGTTCTTCCTGCTTCCCTCTATCACACCAAAGGTGTCTCTCCACAATACCCAGACTCAAATATATACCCCAGCTACATCCTAGCACTATATTGGGGCAAGAGTGGAGTGTGCAGCAAGTCTCTTCTGCCCTCCCACACTATGGTTTCTGTGGAAAAGAGGGGGCACTTCAGTGTTATTTGGGCCCCAAATCCCCAGGTAAGCTGCAGCAGGCATGAGAGGAAGATTTCTGGAAAAGGGTATCCAAAGCCACCTGCCCAAGAGCACAGAGCCTGTGGGAACCCAGCAGTGACCCATGCCCCTTATTTGCATTGTCCCTCATGATTTCTCTCTTGCTTCCTTTGTCTGTTTCAGAATGACTCAAGCAACAGCACTTGCTCATCAAAGACAAAGCATTGCCTGGTCAAGCAGTGTATGACAAAGTATTGCCTGGTTGCATGCTCACCACTTGCTTGGGAAAGCATTTGTAACAATAATGCTTATACCACAAGAACAGTGTTTCACTTGTAAAATTCAAAAATGCCAGATTTATCTTTGCTTGAGCAATTTTAATCCTTTCCTTTCTCATTCAACTCTCTGATGCATGGAAGAAGGTTTGCCCTTGCCTATGCAGCAGATGACAGATATCATCTTCATCTTATAGGAGAGAAGCCATGCCAGAGAGCTGAAATGAGACACAAGAATGACAGGTGAAAGCTACAACCAAACAGAAACTTTATGCTTATACCAGTAAATTCATGAGGGATGTCTCTGCCTCTTGCCAGGCCAAGGGGCACAGTCTGGCTCAACCAGAGGCTGCTAACAGCCCCTGCCCCCTAAACAGCCTGCCTGTGACCACCCCACAGAGTGCTTGGCCATGAGCTTCTCCTATGCTCTACCTGGTCTCTCACTGGCTTTAAGATAAAACTATTGATTCTGGATAACACAAGGGTTGTCCTGAATCCCAGCAGAGTGATGCTTCTACAGCACAGACCTGGTGGAAGGAGGGTATACGTGCCCAGAGGTGAGGAATGTTCTGCAGGCGTTGAAGGCATGGTGTTGGCTGGAATGGATAGTATGGGAGGTGAGGGGAACCTTACCCAACAATGGTTCACTGGTGGGTCTGGCTGGGAGCAGTCCTAGGGAGAGCTGTTCCCAGACTGTTCTCTGCAGTGTGGGTGGCCAGGCCTGATCCTTGGTTTACTCCCTGCCCTCTTTTATTCAGGGGTGCAGGAGCATCTTCACAGGGACTGTGCACCACCTCAGAGGGCACTAAATAGCATGATCCAGAAGCAAAGGGAACTGTGTAAACAGTAATAATCTTCCCAACATGCAAGATAAGAACCCCTGACACTGAAGAACTGAGATTTTCTCAAGCCAGGATCTGGTTTACTTTTCCTTCTCTCTGTAGTTTGTAAGTAACTTAATTTAAAAACAGGTATAAACCCAAGTAGCTTTTGTTCTACACCAGGCTTGTCATGCCACTCCTTAGTCTTAGACAATATGGGTTATTTATTCATGCTCTTTATTTCCAATTTTTCCTTTTTGATAGGTTTCTGTCTTTTAGCAGGCAGGTAAGGCCTTCAGTCTGTCCCTACTCACAAAGACTTAATTCAACAAAGAACCTTCCTCTGAGTACAGTTCTTGTTACAGCACCCTGTTGTCACTGAACACAGGCTGTAGCAAAGGTGTGAACCCATTTACCATTTATTAACACATCCCAGGAGAAGTTATTTTCCTGTTTGCATACAATGTGTGTGTTGCCCTCTGACTTTTCTGTTGCATCAGAGCAGTCACTGAAATGTGGAGCAAACTATGTGTTGTAAGGTTCATGGTCCAGCCACATAACGGCAAAAATGATATTCCCATGCAGGCTCATCCCCTTCAGAATGCAAAACTGGAAATAGCAAACTGTTTTAAATCTCTAAAAACATAAATGTTACAGACCTAATGAGAAATCTTAAAATCTAGTTTTCGGCACCACAAGCAGTGTTTCCCACCTAACCTATATAAGCAGTTTAAATGGAGCTGGGAGTTGATCAGAGGTTTTTCAACAAAGGAATATTTACAATGGTATTTTTACTTAGCCTATGGTACTTAGGAACACTTTCAGTTGAGTAAAACTTCCTTTTGTTTTGGAGAGAAGTGTAGCATTAAGTTAAATAAAAGCACCACCCATTCCAGCTGACTTTACAAATTTGGCACATCCAGCATGTGTGATAAACTGAGTGATTCCCAAGTGTGACCCAGCACTTATGTAACATTCCAAACTGGCCCTCAGTGAAGAGGGCTCTAAGTATTTTTTCTGCTTTTGTGAGACTCTACAGCCTGATTATTCCACTAATAAAACTAGTGTTCTAGCAGCTAGTAATATTAATAAAGCACCTTTAGAAAAAATTCTTCCTGCTGACCTAACAAGATGACTGTGTCATGCATGATTCCGGGTAACTACCAGCATTGCCTCTTTGCTGGTATCTGACTATACTCTAAATTCCTGACTTATTAAGAGCAGGGAATGGAAAGTGTTCTCATGGGACCCAAACATTACCTGACTGGGCTGGATTTCTGGGTAATCCTGAAGCATAGTTGAGAAACAAGGAAAACTGCAAATCCTTGTGGGAGTCCCTCCAAAGCTGCCACAGGTGTCTGCAGATGAACCTGCTCTGTGAAATGTGGGGGCAGACAAAAACCAGGGTAGACACCTGCTAGAAAGAATAAGTCAGAAAGGTGGAAATAGTCAGATTCCCCATTCTCTAGAGAGCCTGGTCTGGTGCAGCACACAGCTGCTCGGTGTGCTCTCTTGTCGAGGAATGCCCTTCTCAGCCACTTCATAAAGATCCTTACAGAGGCTCTCCTGAACACTCAGCTGACCTGCATTTCCAAGGGAGGGTTACTTTGCATGTCAGATGAGGATGAATATTATTTTCAGTTTTTTCCTGAAGCTATGAACTCCTGTTTTCTTGACCCACACAGCTGTCTCATTCCTGAGTCTGGGATTAACCTGCCTTGCTGCTCCTAGGCCAGTCAGATTTGTTACAGTAGATTTACACCAATCTTACACGTGGGAGGGTAGACTGGTGGCTGTAGCATTTGTCTGGGAACAGGAACTCCTTTTCAGTAGCTAAAACAACTCGCTGGAAGTAAAAATGTCATAACTGTACACCAGGCTTGCCAACAGCTGTTTCACTGCTTTCTGCATGGTCACACCAGGGGCCATGGGAGGCTGCTCTGTACCTGAGGCTGAGAGCACATTTACAGATCACTTGGAGCAGCTGCTCAGCCAGAAGAAGTTTTCCTACCACACAATAAAGACATATTTTTAGCAGCAACAAAAATAGATTTCAACGAGTGTCTTAAAAACAGATAGAATTTCACATTCCTCTTTGATACCTTACAGGGATATAAGGTACTGGGCTTTCACACCTCTTAATGTGGGTACCCTAAATGCTCTGACTATGTCTGACAATGGATGGTTGCACAAAAAAATACAATATAAAAACCATGCAGAAGTACAATTAATCAAGGGAGCCTTCTTTGACACAGAAACTTTCCACACCATAAAACAGCATTGCAAACCAGTCTGTGCACAAAGGCCATTCATCCTAGGGGTACACTCATAGAACCACAGAACAGTTTGAGTGGAGGGGACCTTTAGAAGTCATCTACTCCATCCCCTCTCAAACCAGAGGTACCTGTAAAGGGACTTGTGGCCTCTGGAATTGAACATGTTAGGGGATAGATCATTCATCCCTCCACTTCCTTTTGAGCCACCACAGGCCAGGCACATTCAGATCCCACTGCAAAGTACATTTCTCTTTTTGCTGGGTGCTAAGGGAGGATCCAGACCTAACTGGCTGCTATGTGAGAGACCAGCACTCCCAATCTGTTGTTATCTGCAGGGCTTGTGTTAATCAGAGATGGTGGCAGAGTGGAAAGGAGGTCGGCTATCACCCCTCCAAGCTGAAAACCAAAGGAACTGCTTCAAAGTCGGGAGTAGTATGGAAGATTGAAGCCTGAAATCATACTATTTGAGGGCAGATTCTGCCAGTGCCTCATAAAGTCTTCTCTTGATCCTTGAGCTACCTCTTTGAAACCCACATAGGAAGGTACTTCCTTAGGAGTGAGACATTCCTGCAGTGATAAAAGGCGATGCGGCTACTGTTTTAGGAGCAGTATGTTTGGGATTAAAATTAGCCTGAGTTTAAACAGTGGCTGCAAAGAAGCAGGGTGGGCTGGAAGATGGTGCAAGGCAGAGCAGACATCCCAGGACTAAGTGCCATTGAAGTTGCACTGGAACTGGGGCAGTGTAAACACATCACTACCAGAGAGAAAGAGCCCTGCCAAGAGACCCATGAGCCTACAGTCATGCTGGGAAGACACACAGGGTCACTCAGTGTTCAGCCAAAGATTTCCACATCACTTTTTGCTTGGCTGTCCCATGGACGAATTAGGAAAATGAGGATGGTGAGGGGGATGTGGCATTTGCAGTCAGCACAGATGTCAGGCAGAGGGGCAGGGAAGTTTGTTCTTCAGGACACCTCTCATGCATGGGGGCTGCAGGCTGAAGAAACCCCCCTGTCCATTTGACAAGGAGTTACCTGCCTGCAACAAAACCCATAGAGACTTTTCATAAAATGCAGAGCTTTTACTAGCATGTGACAGCATCCAGAGCATATCTGGGAGGTGAGGAGCTGAGACATGTGCAACACAGAGAGAATCTGGTGAGGAGGGAAGGGGCAGCACCTGAGCCCTTCCTCTACCTTGAGCCAAGCGAGAAAGGTGTCTGAATTAGTGCTGAACTACTACTCTGGTATTGGGGGCAGTGTGAGAGACCACCTTGTATGAAAGACTAACTTAGACCTTTTTTTCAAGACTTTTATGGGCACTGGTTAACAGCTAAAACTGCCAAAAAATATATTCAGCTGGACAATTCAAGTCACTTAAATTTATTTTCCCACTAAATAAAGAGTTCCTCTTTACTGTCTCTGCTTGGCTGCTGTACAGCATTGCACAAAACATTACTCCAGCTTTTGTGGCATTTCTCAATGGGAGGAACTTGCTGCTTATATATCCTCCCTCCTTGGTCTGGTCTCCTTGTGGCCTGATGAAATGTACTGGCAGGTGTGAAAGGCTTCCACTCTTACCTGAAAGGGTCACTTCTAAGGACTGAGTTTTTGTATCACAACCCAAGTGTGATTCCTAGGCTGTATTGCCACACTCTTATGAAACAGACAAAGCTTTCAAGATTTCCTCACACAGGTAACAAATATGCCAAACAGCTGGTGGAAACACAGGTTCATGGTGCTGCTGGGTAGATTTTATTCTGGTCAAAATATTTTTACAGGGCCAGTAAAAACAGAAGCAACCACAGGTAAACATTGCATGGAAATGTATCTCCCCAACAGACAAAGGAGACCTTCCTGAAGCAGAACCTCTCTGTGACTTCCTTGGCTTGCAAGCACAGACACATCTACTAACATCTGTGCACACAGACACACAGATGTGCACATGCAGAGGTATATTTATACAGACACATGCATACTCTCACAGGTGACTATATATACACACATGGATGCCTGTGTATATATGACTGACTGCACTTGTGTCTCTGCATATATAATGTATTATGTTCTGCTGTATTTTTGACATTTGTTATGGCATCTATAATTTGTGGTCTGAGAAGGCTGAGCCATGAAATGTGGTGAGCCAAACTTGTTTGCATGTCTTCTCTGAAAAATAGAGGGTTGGTTTAAAAGACATTTTCCCCCCAGAAAATGTAATTTTTAAAATCAGAAAAAAGCCCAACTACTCTTTTTCAGTTTCTGAGTTTTCACATTGCAAGGGGAAAACATGCTCCTTTCCACCCTCTTCATCTTTCTTGTTTTACAAGCACTGGCCAAAGGCAGAAAAAGAGGCAGAAGCTAAGAAGTAGACCTAGGGTTTGGTCTTGGCTATTCCATTTCTTCACTTTCTTCTTTTATATTACTAAATGAAAAATAAGAGGTGATATTTTAGGAGTTACAGAAAGCTGGCCTGTCAGTTTGTTTTCTTACCATCAGAATGATATCATGTTTTCCTAAATAAAAATAATTCATGAAAAATTTCCAACAAAAGAAAAAGTCTCTCAGTTTTTTTCCATGAAATGTGTGTTTACTGAGCAGCATTGCTGTGAACACTCCGTGCTCTGGCTACTAGGGAGGATGTCACAAGAAGCCCTTGGATGAGTGGACAAACACTGGAGTTGGGACGAGTAGCACAGCCCCTGGCATCCAGGCATCCAGGCATCCAGCACTCACAGAGGCCTCCAAGGGACTGCAGCCGAGGAAAGTGGTGATTGTGCCTTTCCCCATCATCTGCTCAGGTCTTCGTGCCTTATGTAAGCACCTTCCAAAGGAGAAAAATGAAGAAGTGATGAACACTGGTCAGGTCGAAGCCAAATCTTTGGGAAGAAAAAACCATAAACTTCCGTAGGTCCTGGAGAATGGAGGGTAAAGACTTATCATCTATACATGCTGAAAAGCAGTGAGGTTTGCAGTCATTCTAGGCTGAGTTCCACATTCTTTGGGGTGCCCCTGAGAATGGCCTGACTCCTCCACAAAGATGATCTCTGCCAAAATAGGCAATGCCACTATCACCAGAAAGCACTCATCTTGATTCAGGGAAGTGAAGAATTACTACAGAACAGCAGATCCTTTAACAGTGTGAACACCAGCCCTTTGGCCAAGGTTACTACACCTGCCTGGCAGTATAGGAGGCCAGTGAAGGAGCAGGTGACAGGTCAGCAGTGCCAAGGGACGTGTGTGTCCCACTCCCATACATTTTAGCACTAATCCTTTTAACCTCAGAACAGCTCAACCATCATTGAGCAGGAGGTAGGAAAGAAATACACTGACAAAACTTGAATGGGACAAAGCCCCCTGTGCCATCAGGCATGTAGAATACAAATAAACCCTTAAGATGAAAAAAAAACAATTATCCAAGAAATTAAATGTTAATGATGTATAAATTCCTTCCTTCATCAAGAACAGAATTTTCTTTTTTTTTTCAACTAATCCTACTGTATTTGAAAGCAGAAGTAGACAAACTCGTCTCACCTAAGACCCATCTAGGTACCAAACATTGCCTTTGTAACTTAATATTTGTGTATCAGCAAGATATTAAACATCAAGGCACTGCTGTGTTAGGCATAATAAAATAGTTAGTTATCTGCCAAAACCGCAAACCCTAGATTAATAACTTGAGAAGTAAAGCCAGGTTGCTGGGATAGTATGTGGGAGAAAATACACAGGAACAGTAAGCACACCAAGACTTTGAATTGTCTTTCAACTAAATTCATTCTCCCAAAGTTTTCGAATGATAAAAACATTTTATTCATTAAAATTGATTTATAAAGTAATTTATTCTGTTTTGCTTAGATACAAAAGTTTTTTCTCTTTGAAAGAAAAAGCTCTGTAGGAGAAGAGAGTCATGTTCATATCCCCTCATTTCAGCACCTAATTCATCTTCTGTTCCTTTTTTCTCATCTAGGAAACAAAAGTACAAGAACCCAGAGAGAAAATGACATTCACAGAAAAGGATATCCTTGCATTCCTGGTCAAAAGAAGAAAGAGATATACTAATTAATGAGACTTTTTACCACCCTCTGAATCTCTAAGAGAAATAAAGAATATATTCCAAATCAGAGTTGAGATATCGAGTAATCAGCTACCTTTGTTCAGACACAAGGGCAGATGAAAGTAAAATGTCAGTATCCTTTCAAGTGAGGAAAAACACAACTCTTTTCCCTAAGGGGGAAAATCAAATTGTTATGTTTTTTGTTTTTAATTTGGCTCCTTCGATGAGCAAATTTATTTACGTGTAGATTACCGCCATTCCTACAGACATTTCAGCCCACGCTGTTTGGAGCCCACACTGTTCATACGGGAGCTTGGCTCACGGTTGCTTTGCCGTGGGACCTCTGCCAGACACTGAAACGCAGAGTGGATAATGCTTCCTCCTTCTGTCCCACCAGGACAGCACCATCAGAGTGCACACCCTTCCTTGTGCCATCCACCTCACGGTCCATCAGGGTTCCCAGCGCAGAGGTGCGTGTTCCTGACTCCCATAGGCACCAACAAACACCTTGAAATGTGCCTGCACTGATGGGTTGGATCCTGGCACCACTGGGATCCCTGGGAGCTGGTGGACTCCAGGATGCCAGGTGGCTTTGGGTGGTTCACAGAAGCAATGACCCACCAGAGCCACTGGAAATGCAATACCTGGTGCAGCTATCTGTCAGAGATGGATTTAGAAGCTGATCTATTACAGGTTCTGGAGAGGGGTAGGTTCCTTCTCTCTTTCCATAAACCTCTTATCCTACAGGACCTATTCAAGACAATACTTCCTATCTAAGGCTGTGGGATTTTGCAGCTCTGAAGGGAATCTGAGACTTTTCTTCCTGTGGACCATGTCACGACAAACTCTATAATGGAAAAGTAAAGACTTTGGAACAGGCTTATTTGAAAAAAAAAAATTAAATAAAATCCGGGCCCTTATCCAGGTAGAGATCTTAGCCTGGCATTCCATCTACATTCTTTCTGTTATTAAAATAATTTAGGAAACCAGGAAGCCTGTTCTGCACTCAATCATGTTAGCCCACGTCGTGTCAATTTGAATTCTGCCTGTGGTGATAACAGTTGAAAATCTGATGGGCCAGATACTGAACTGACAAAAATCGGCATTGCTCCATTACAATCAGTGGGGTTTTGCCAATTTACCCTTGTTAAAGATCTGGACCTCTACTTCTAGGCAGGCATTTTTCCAGACAGCAAAACACTCTCCTACCTCTTTGGCAAAGGAAAAACATAAAGGAAAAATTTAGCAATACTTTGTAGAGTGACATGACTATGATAATGCAACTTGAAAAGTAAACCCTTGGCTTATTTTCAGCATACTTGAAGTTAACTAGAACCATGTTCAGGTTCTTTAAATGTGGTCAACAGGTAATATCTGGTGCCGTATTTCAGTGTAGATGCAACCAGATTCCAAGCTGACGATTATTATTTTTCCATTTTAGTTCATTAAGATGACTTAAAAACTCTGTAAAAAACTCCTCCGATGAAGAGAACAACATTTGCATGTGTAAGCAGACACATAAAAATATTTTCTCTTCCACCCAACTGCTTTTTCAAGTCTAAAAATACTTCTGAAGTTCATCTTTGCTGTAGAACATCCATAACCCTGTGGAAATTACGTTTTTGATATTTGACCATTAGCCAATCAGCAATCAGGTCAGCTAAGCCTGATCCTGTGCACCACCCTGCCATAGTTCACATGATGAGAGAACAGGGACAGGCAGTCCCTTCCCTACCCAAGTTACCCTTCTGTGCCTGAGAAGTGTTGCTCCTGACCTTCCTCAAGGTGACTCTGCACGTCTGCAGCATGGTCCTACAATAGTCACTACTTGGAGAACTAGTCAAAAATGTTAGAGGACTGCACTGGGGGTCACACTGCTTTGACCAAGAGGCAAAACCTGAAAAGCCTTCGTGGTTACACCTCCCCTCATCCTGTTTCCATTTGCCATTGCAGAAAGGAAAGGGAAAAAGAAACTTTGAAAAAGGCGAAAAAGGGACTTTGAACTTCAGAGAGAATTATTTTCATCTGAAACATGACAGGTACTTTTTACTTGGGAAAAGGAAAAGAAAAATACATTTCCTACAAGACCAGTTTCATCAAAAGATTTGAGCTGGTTATAGCTGTTACACAGGAGCAGGGACTCAACAGTGATCACAGTTGTCTAAATGCAGCTTTGAAACTATCCTGAAGGTCTTGGATTCTATTAGTAAAGAAAAAGGCCCATGATTTATCTGGGGTTCTAAAAGCAAATGACAGAGAAGATTTTGCTTTTATCAAGATAAACACCCTTCCCCAAGGGCTTCATGCATAGCAGTCTCTGCTGTCCCGTGAGTCATATTCTGGAATTTGTGAGGACCCCACTTGTGAGAGCCAGCCAAATCCATGACAAGGGCAAATGCCCATAGTTCAGCTGTAAGGACAGCCACCAGACCATGCTAAACCCTGTACCTTCACCCTGTAGCACAGGCCTGCCAGGCCTGGCAACAGGAGCCTGCTCAGTTTGCAGGTATGTCTGTGCACTTCCATATCAGCTTTATGAGTGACAGTCCTGGCCAGCACTGGTGGGTGCTGCCACAGCCAAAAACAGCACTGAGTGTGCACTGAGGTGTTGTGTCCAACCATCTCCCTGATAGGCAGGACAATATTGCTTAAGGCGAGCCAAATCTTCTGAGCTTTTGAACATCATGTACTCACCAAGAATAAGATGTGGATAGGAAATCCTCCAACCGTTTCCCAGAAAGGCTAAATTTGAGCCAGTCACAACAGGACTAATACAGAGATATGGATGAGTAGAGAAAAGGCATTGTAGATTGAATAACAGCACTCAGTTTCTTTAATTGGCCTTTATTTCCATGTCCTCAGAGCACTAGCATGGCTTCAGCAATGCAAAGGCTTTAGGTCTGCCTGCTGGAAAACTTCCCTAAGGAAGGATTACCCCCAGTGACAGCTCCCATCCCAGCCCCTCTGCAGAGAGCAGGGCTGTGGGGAAGGCCATGCAGCAAGACCACCCCATCAGCCCCAGCTACTGGCATAAGCCCTGCTCTGAGTTAACAGCTGATATAAGCAGCAAACCAGCTCATCAGTTTATTCAAGTAAGCTGGACAATATCCAGCAAACCTTGCTTTTCCAAGGAACAGAACGGAGCTTTACACCTGCCCTTTTCTTACCCCTCCTATCTTTAGCTTCTCCAGTGAACTGTAGAGCCTGCTCTGACAGGTCAGAGCTGAACTGAGACAATACCGTGTGGTGGGTTAGTCTTTATGCTTCAGCAGACACCATAAATCCTTCCAATTTTTTCTTGCTTTGAGGGACTTTCTGTTTTGTTTAGTTTTCAGTGCAGATAGAATCCCATTGATAGCATTTAAATGCATCCATCACAATGAACTCTAAGATGCAGGAAATAACATTTTCTTGTACTTAAGCATCTCAGGAGACTGCAGTGATCATATTAAAATTTTAATCACAAATTCTATGCGTTTAAATCACAAAGGATTCAGTGTGCTAGAGAATTTCACAATATGAAACTCTTATAAATTTGAGGCAGATAGCAATTTTCTGTCTGGGAAATGTAAATCAGTTATTAATAAGCCAAATTGCTAACATCAAAACTGGTATCTATATGCAGGAAAGAGACAAAAATCTTTCATAAACTTATGAAGTTCTACATGTACTAGCCTGAACAATTTTAATCCCTGTTTCCTGAACTGAGAGACATCAAACTGCATCTTATTCTACAGCAATATATCCACCTGATCCATGCATGGTATTGTAGGGCTTTGGAAATAATGACCTGAAAATTAATAGCTGAAAAACTATACTGAAAGGCATATACGTTTCAGACTTTATAACTAGACTTTATAGTTATAACTTTTGGGTCAGATGAATGTAGCTCTTGTACAGGCTTAAAACAAGGCAAGAAGACAGTGAGGTCCAAAGCAAGCAGCAAGGCAAAGTCTACAGCATCCTCTAAACCCATGCAGGCTCCTCAACAGCTACCCCAAAGAGCTCAAGTCTTACCCCAGCAATCCTGCCTTGACCTGAGCCTGTGTGCTGAATTTCAGAGCTGTCCTTGAATATGCAATTGCACAAAACAAAAACTTTGGGGTTTAGCAGCTTCCATATGTTAGGCTCCTAGCTGAGCTCAAGCACATTGCTAGCAGTACTTGAAATTTAATTATTTTGCTTTCTTTTTTTTTCTTTAGCATATTAAAAAATCCATTACCACTCTCAAAGTGTGCAAAAGGTGGTGAGTAACAGAGAGTGGATTCTTGGGATGAATTTGCAATGTAGGTAGAATCTGAGTATTTAGATTTTAAATCCCAGCTCATTATTGGAATTAATTCTGAATGCTTCAATGCTCTGAATGCAACTCTTTGCTAATGCCTTCATTGAAAACTACATATTTTGCATCACTATGAGATTATCCAATTCCTTCACTTCCACAATTGTTCTAATAATCAAGAGTGGACTTAGTCTTTGCGGGTGCAAGAGCATCTCCAAATAACACAAATAATTCAACAACCAAAATAGACGTTATTGTATGAGTAGCAATTTACAGGGTGCTGGCTCTTCTGCTTGCTGATTTTTTCAGCACAGCTTAAGAGATTTGGATGGAATTGCCATGAAGATTTAAATTTAAATGTAGGGCAGAGGCAGATAAACTGATTAATTAACTGATCAATTCCATAAGGAGCTTAAAGCATATATTGTAATTTTACAAAGGAAGGCATGGGATGCAGTGCTGTCTTCATGAGGGTATCTCCCCATGTTGGAGTGTGTCCCATGAATAAAGCAGTTTCATTTCTCTCCCAGCACTGACACAGCTTCAGAGGCATGCGGGTGGAGAATTTGTCTCCTGCAACACCATGTGTCCCCCGTGCTTAAATTTGCCTTAAACTGGATAGAAATACAAAGATTTGTTGTTTGGGGCTCGCAAAGGGCAGCTTCAAACCATGGCTCCTTGCAGTTGTCAGCGTGCCGGGGTGCAAACTCCGGCCAGGATAGTTCGGTACAGCTGTCTCACTTGCGTACAAGCTGTGGTGTGTATTTGCAAGTCAGTCGGGACCACCGTCAGACCATCTCCTCGAGGTGCCTGCCTGAGTTGCCATGACAACTAGTAAGACACTGATGGGCAATTCGGGCTCCCCACGCTCCATGGCTGCCAGAATCTATTCCTTATATAGGCAATGGAAAGAAGAAGGCATCTAAGTTAGGCACCCAAAATCAACAGGCTGACTACACCCCACACACAGACCCCCAGCCAGCTGCTGGATTCCTGGCTGGTCCCTGCAAGCAAGAGGGACCCACTACACCCTCGCCATTCCTGAACTCACTTCCTCGTTTAACTTCCTCTTCCAGCGTGTCAATCAGAAGTGACAATGCGACATCTGGGAAATGCTCCAAATCTATCCATTTTTAAAGTGAAGTGCTCTGTGGCAGTTAAACAGCCAGAGCTTTCTGCTCATTACAGCATCAGAAACATTCCCATTTCTCTGCAGTCGGGTAGAGAATGGTAAATTCTACCATTGCACCCAGAAGATTCTTACATGCATTTCCAGATCTTTCATCCTGCAACTGTATGCCACAGATACAGAATCAGACAGATATTCTTTAATCTTCAGAATGAAGAAGAAATATTTTAATAACAAACGAAAAACAAATGCCAACCAAAAAAAACAAACCTGCTGTAAATATAAAAACTTGAGACAGCTTCTAGTCCTGGAAGTAAAGAAAAACATTGTCTGTAACTATTCATGCAAATTCCAGGTCAGTTCACATTTTTGGAAAGATGTCAAGCCTCTTCCCATCTTCAGTACCTCTTCCATTTCTACTGGTTCTTCTCTTGCATATACATAACTCCCCATCAGACCTTTAGTGTCACTAATACCTGTCCTGAGGCATTTTCTTTTTCATCCCCTCTGCAGGTGAAATCTGTGGAGTGTCTCACACTAATCTGGGTGAGAATCTGGTAATCTGTGACTTTTTGTTTGTTGGGCTTGGAGATTTCTGTCTTGGTCTTGTTTGGTTGTTCTTGCACAGGCACTTTTACAAGCTGTTTATTTTTTTAATAGGTACACTGCTGTGTATTTATGATAGGGATGGCCAAAGAAATGACCTAGCAAGGAACTGGACCATACACTTGGAGCACAAGGAGGTGTGATTCATGACTTGCCTTAATTCCTGGAGGAATTCATTCCAGATGTTCAGATAACAAGCTGAAGCTTGTTTCAGTGACCAGGAATTACATTATTCCAGCAGAGTGAAATCTGTGACAAGGGTGACCAGTCAGGAACTTCAGCAATTCAAACAACCTTCAAGAGCATCCAGAAAGGGCAATCTTAAGCACTTCATTCACACTGACTTCTGTTGGGATTCAATCCTCTGTCCTCACTTGATCCATCTAGAAGCTTGGTACCTCAGCTGAGCTCTTTCAACTGCCTGTAGAGAGAGGCAGATTTCTTTAGGGAACAAAGAGAGCAGATGCCTTTTCCTCTCCCCACTAACTACAAAAAGTTGGCTTTTTCCAGATGTCTGGGTGTTAGTCAGCTAAAGAGAGGAACAATAAATCTCATGCTTGGAGTCAGTAGGCAGTAGGCACTCCATAGAGTTAATGATCTCAGTACTCTTTGGGCCCTCAGCAGGAGCTTTTGAGTTTGATTTAAACATCCATACAACGACATGGTGGAGAATGTGAAGAGGAAGTCCAAAGTGCTCTGCACAGCCTATGCTGCTGCAGAGGCTCTGTTCTGGGAAGGACTAGAGGCCTCCATTCCCAGACCATCTGAATTGCCACAGTCCATCTAAGGCACAGTGAAAGCATGGGTAACTGAATTAAGTTTATTATTAAGGGTAGGACCTGGACTCTGGATCCACCCGAAGCACATGGGGATCATGGAATAGTTTGAGTTGCAAGCAACCTTTAAAGGCCATCTAGACCAACTCCCCTGCAATGAGCAGGGACATCTTCAACCAGATCAGGTTGCTTAGAAGCCTGACCCAGAATGTTTCCAGGGATGAAGCATCCACCACCTCTCTGGGCAGCCTGCTCCAGTGTTTCTGCCCTCCTGGATCACTAATTATATCACTGATCCATCAGTTATCCACTGATGCTGCTTTGAGTAGAAAGGAATTCAAGAGTATTTTTTAGCTACAGGAATATAGTCCCTCTGCTCACCAGTCTTCCTGTCTGCTCAAGCTCATCTTCAGCCAACTTGTGGCTGAGCCCTTCCAAGAAACAAGGTTGCCAGGGTTACAGGAAATGCACTGGTGTCAATCCCTTGTTGCTGGCACCCGGATTAAAATTAACGTAGCCGCTCACATTCTGAATATTAAAAAAAAGGGATGGTTCTTGTGGGAGTCCACCAACAAAGGGCCTAGTGATAAGGATATAATTTCCCATCATTGCAGCATTCCCTTTACCCAAGGATACCCAACTACTCTGACTTCTTCAAACTGTGTGAGCTAAACCAATAATTTCAAATTATATTTTCAAGGTCATTTGTTGAACATCTGTTGGACATTTTAAAATATTGGCTATGTTCAAGAATTGTGGAATAAATTGAAGGGTAATTTGGAGATCGGACTGAAAAAAGAAACTTTTCAATTTTCTGTGAATGTGTCAGCCACATTTACCCACTTTCTCAGTATGCAGGGGTCACTTTGGCATACCTGGACTGAAATCAGGGTCATCCACAGCTTGAGTCAAAATTCTTTGAAAAGAGCAGAGGCTGCCAACTCAGGCTCTTTGATGTTACTCTTTGGTCATTGTCTTGTTGAAATGATATTCCCTTTGACATTTGAGGCAGATACGCAAATAAATTAAAGGAAGGGCTTTTTTTATGCTGAGTGCATGAAAATGGCACTTGTGCATTGAAATGGATGCGGAAACTGCATTTACTCAAGCATTTTATCTGCACCAGACAGGGCTCCATAACTAGATGCCTGTCATGGTGCAGGAACAAGCAGCTAAGGCAAAAGGTGTATGTATCTATTCTAATGTGTAATTTCAAAATATAACCTTTCCCTTCACTTATTATTTATCTAATTGCACAGCCAAATTTAGTCCGTGCACTTGAAAGCATAATTAATTGCAATGCATTTGGTAATGTTCCATTCTGCACCACCTGTAAGTCAAACTGCTGTAATACAAAATTGATTTTTGGAAGGGTTTTCATCACACTGTGTGCGCTGAAAATAATTAGTGATCCAGGAGGGCAGTTACTTTTATCCTCCTAATTGGATATGCTGGCAGTTCTTATGCCCTTGTGGTCAGACGTTAGCCTCATTTGCACAGTTCCAACCAGTAGGATTACCACACTTGGGTGGTCATGTGTGTATTTAAGAATATAATTCACACTTTTCAGTTTTGCAGCTGTTGAACTGGTGTGAGCCATGACTTTGCTCTGAAAGGATCAGAATCCGTGTTGTCTGAGTACAGCACTGAAAACTACCCACGGCTGAGGCTTAGGGGTGGTTCTCACAAGCCTTTGCAGCTACCACCAAGCCTTTAAAAGCATTCTGGTCGGGAGGTGCCTTCTCCACTGATTTTCACCACTTGTTAATGTTTGGAAGAAAGTGTTTACAGAATGTGACAGTGTGACAGTTTCACAATACTTTGGTTTTGGCAGCAGAATCAGCTAAAGAAATTCTCTCCTTTCTCCTGCCTTTGCTGTGTAGGTCACTGACTTCTCGGTTGTGCCAACACATCTATTTGTGAAACAGTGTGATGCCTTGGATAAATTACATAATTCAGGTTAAACTGCCTTCCTTTCTTTTTCCCTGCTTTTGGCTTTTAGGGATGAAAATGGCAAAAGGGGAGGAAAACTTTGGTGAAAGAAGGAGTGGCTGTGGAGGGAAATGTCTACAGAGATTACCACTAAAAACCTCAATATTGGGAAGCTACTATTCTGAACCTCTCTTGTTGGTGTTCGGGGTTTTGTGATGGTTTTGTTGCTTTTTTTTTCTAAAGCATACTAAGAGGAAGCTGGCAAAAACTAAGAACATGGGACTCATGTCTTTTTATCTGCCTCAAGTGCAGATTAGTTGTTGGAAGACTAAAATGCCCTCTGTGAAAAATTCTCAGACATGTCTGGGGCTTTTCTTAGTTCATGGGATATGCTCAGCCAGTAGCTTTCCCATCCCATGTTTAGAGAGCTGCTGCTATGGCAGTTCAAACACTTAGCACACGGATCCACAGAGCAAGCCTTCCATGCACACCACGTGGATGAAGCCCCTGAGAGAAGAAGCAGGACTGAAAAGGAGGAGGAGGACAGGGCAGGGATTGGAATAGAGAGGAAGAACACCAGAAAATCTTCATCTCAAAAGACAAGGGACACTGGGCTGCTGGGACCTGTTAGGGCATGAACCTCCTCAGAACTGGAGGCCCTGGAAAGGAGTACAACCATGGGATGGGCAGGATGGTTGGCAGGTGACTCTGAAGCTGAGGAGATACAGGAGCTTCATGTTCTCTAAGGCTTCCTACTGGAAGTCTGATAAACCTGAGATTTTTCACTGCTTTTGAGAACTTATTTCTTTTGAATCAAGAGGATTACGCTGGATATCTGAAATAGCCAAGAGGCAAGATAATGAGGAGGGAAAAAGAAGAATAAGAAGAATAAGAAGAATACAGAAGAAATATATGGCTGAGGAAGTTAACACAGCTTCAATTTGCTAGAAAATAGCTTTCAGTGTGCACAGCTTAAGAAAAATGGGAAGCAAGATGAGCACCTCTTACAAAATAGGAATACTTATTTTCAAGCGCCCACACTAAGAGTTTCTTTTACATTATTTTTCACTGGAATAAAACTTGACAAGTCCAAGAAAACATATCTGAGAAGAGTGTCCTCAAAGCCTGTCAGATCTTACATGGAAAGTGTACATAATTCCCAAAAAGAAAGCAATGTTGATTGTGAAAAGGAATGAGAAAGAAGTTTCAACAGCTCAGAATAAGAATATGCTGGTATTTGGTTTTTGGGATTTCAACAGCAGTTAAAAACTTTTCAGAAATCAAGAGACTACACCTTTTTCATGTGGTGGATTTTTTTTTCACAAGGAAAATGAAATCTCTTTTCCAAACTGATTCTAATAGTGATGATTTAAATGTCATTTACTGAGAGGCTGAGCTCTCTGTGCATGAGCTATTTCCATGACTGTAATAAGAACATAATGAAAACCCAGGTAGATGTTCATGTGAGCTAGTTACAGCAAAGTACATAAGCAGTGATGGTGGTTGTTGTAGTGGAAATAGCCATGTTTCCTAGGTTGTCTCAGCACTAACATGTATTCAGAAACCATAAAAATTGTATTAATTAATCCGAA
>VZTT01043322.1:0-33982 GCA_013400855.1 Buphagus erythrorhynchus | reverse complement strand
GGGAAAAGGGAAAAGGGAAAAGGGAAAAGGGAAAAGGGAAAAGGGAAAAGGGAAAAGGGAAAAGGAGGAGATGCTTCCCCACCACTCTTCCATCATGCCTAGTCAGGACTTTCCAAGTACATCCTTCTCTAGGTAAACAAGGAAAAGAGTGGCAATGTGCTGTGAAGCAAAATCAGCTTTCAGAAGATAGAGTTTTCATTCTAAGCCTGCAGTTGAAGCCTGAAATATTTTCTCCTGCCAATTTGTAGCCCCAGCCTCAGTGCTCATCCAGCAGGACTGTGGAATTGCAGAGGTGCTGGACATCCTGAATTCCCCTTTCCCTCTATGATGGCTCATTGCTTCATGCTCCACATAAGCATGAAAACCTTTGCAGAGAACAGCCTTTTGTTCAAAAAAGACAGCTTTAACCATCCTGCTCTGTTCACGATATTCAAACCATCAACAGTAACCTCCTGCTACTTAGTTTTGTTACATAATTGGTTAAACAATGGAATTTGGATACTTTCCATGAAAGAAGTTGGAAATCACATTTCTTAAGTCAGGACCTGCACACTTATTAGTCCAGTGTAATAGTGCCATGTAACCATGATTTTCCACCAGTCATTAGTGAACAAAGCTGTCTAACAGGTCTGGCACCACTGAATGCTCACACAGAACAAGTCATGAGTGTCTTTTTCTATTAAAGTGCTGCTGTCATAATGTTAAAATGCTGAAAAAAAAGGACATCTCAAAGGATATTTAATGTGAAGAACAAGCTTCTTTTTCACCTATGTTACCAAACAAATTACTTATTCCATTCCGTTCCCATCCCACTGAAAATTTAAAACAACATTTCTTATAAATTTTAGACAAATACATTGAAAATTTAATTTCCCATGTGAAATGTACCACTTAGAAAACTGCCTAAACTTAGCCACTCCTGTCACAAATTTTAAAAAAATCCCTCACAAGGTGCTCAGAAAATACCAATTTAGCAAATGTTTCACACCACTACCTTCATTTCAGCAAATGTCCAACTTCAGCATGTACTGTCACATATTTTATCCAGAATGAGGGAGACTCACCTGCCCAGAGAGATCAGGCTTTGGAGGCAGCTGGAGGAGGTCAGAGCACAGCTCTAAATCAAGGAATTTGAATCTGAAATCTTGCCCTGGTTTGGGATCTGACAACAAATTTTAAAAACATAGGGTTATTGGGAACCGCAGGGACGTGGGCAAAATCTCCCTGACTTTATCCCACAGCAAAAAAAATAATCCTCTGAAATCTGGGGAGCTGTGTAAGATCTGCAGGAGCTAGAGGCTGAGGAGTCTGGGAATTCTGTTTCAGTTCCAAAAAGCAAAGCTGAAGTCGGCAAGGGTTTGTTTGTACAATTGGTTGGTTTGGTTTAATAATTATTATTCTAATTGTTCCTCACTGAGAAAATTCTTAATAATTCCAGTTTATGTTGTGTAATAATGAAAACCTTTCCTAAACTCAATTTCCCCAGAATACGTCTACCCAAGTCTGGCATCTCTCCTTTAAAGTCAGACATTATCTTGGAAAAATGAGGTCACTGTTTTGTTTCCTAATTAAACATTTGGGAATCAAGCTTCCATTGCCCAGGAATTCAAGATCAGTCAAGTTCTTTTCCCCACCTCTCAAATATCTTATACTTCATCTTGCTGCAACAATGAAATCAGATTGTACCCGACATTTTCCACAAGCATTCTGTGTCTGTTTTCATAACGTATCTTACTCTCAATTTGGGTTAAAATTTAGCTTAATTGTGCCAAATTATCAACAGGCCATCTTTTGTTTGAAATCTTTTTCTTCTCTCCCCTGTCATTTTTACAGGAAGCTCAGCAGATAATTTTATGCCACTGCAGTCACACAAGGCAGATTCTAATATTGATCTGAATTTTTCCCTTGAATATGATTTGCATTCCCAGCCTGATCTACTTTTTTTTTTTTTCCTTCCCATAGAACATGATTTACATTCTTAGGTCTTGCTGCTTCATTTTAAACCCGTCTTGAAAAGTCTCTTTCTAATCATCCTTCTAAATTCATGTGGGAATAACTCTTCCTACTGATGCTTAGGAGAAGAAAATTTCAGATAAATTGATGCTATTCTTGCAGATTGTAATGACTGGGAACTGTATTTGTTGATGGAAATTAGAGAATTTTTATAGCTTACTAATAATCCAGCTCTGGGACAGCTAATTACCAGGGCTTGCCATGTCTGAGTACTGAGGAAGTGCATTCAATCTTCCAGCTCCTGTGAACAGGGAAAAATCAGCAGGAGCAGACAAAGACCATCCTTGTGCCACAGCCATCTCCAGCACAAAAACCTATCCCACGTGCAGAAAATAGAGATTTTCTTTGGATTAAACATGGGTAGCTTGGGGAAAATTCATTTCCTTGTGGCCATGGCCTCTTTCTGTTTGCCATCCCCACTGGAGGGGCAGATTGATCCCGCAGGATTCATTCCATGGCCTCACCCCTTTGGCTCCTGCCACCCTCCCAGGGTGCTCCCAGGGCTGGGCTGCTCTGCCACCAGGCAGGGAATTGCAGCATCCAGGTGACACATTCCATTCAATCCCACTGCCAGCATTACAGGGCAGCCAGTAACATCTGAGTGCACTGTGCCCAAATTCAAAGTAACTCTAGGGCAAGAGTCACTGATACTTTCTGAGTTCTTACTCTCTTGTTCTAAGTTCATTCACTTTATTATCCCCGTTTCTAAAAGCACCTGTGTTTTAAATTTCACTTTTGCTACAAGAGAAGTGCCTGCTCAAAATTCCTGTTAATTTCTGAAGGACAAAAAGGAATTTACCTTGCAACTACACTGTTATCCTCTTATCATTGTTACATTCTTCTCTTTCCACACATATTTTTATTCACCAGAGGTACTAAATATTGTACTTGCAGGTTTGAACACAACTGACATGTCACAGTTGTCCAAAAACACTGGCAAAGGAAAACAGGAAACCACATTTCCCTAGAATTTTTTGTAGTAGAATATTGTATCACACTGGAAAGACACAATGGGGAGGTTTTCTACGTTGCTACTTACTTGATTTTAAGTTTATTATTGCAATGTATGGGAAAAGAAAACTCAGATTTTAAGGAACTCCAGACAGGACAGACTCGGCCACACACACATGGTGATCGTCTCAGCAAACATCAAACATTGCACTGGGTCTTGATTACTTAAAAACTCCCCTAAGGTGCCAGCATAAGGGTTGTAAATATATACTAAAACATCATATTTAGCACCATGCTCAATAGTTTTGGAACTGAAAGCAAAGACAGTACTTATGACAAAAATTCATTCTGCTTAAAGTATTACTGACCAACACACATTTAAGTGACAGGTAAATCTAGGAAAAATCTCTGTCATATTTCCTACTTCTATTGACTGAGTGCTACTTTTTGCAAGCCAAATGAAGTTCCATTCATCTTTAAATAAACAAACAAGTGATATTAGTGCTTGTTAAGTTCCCCAAACAATCTGAATGGTGCAGACATTTCTGCTGAGCTCATTCCCCACTTGCAGCTGCCTTTATGTACCAGCAGCAAAGACAGGTGGGCTGAAGAGGAGCTGGGAGCCTGACCTTTACAAAAGAAGGGCAGTGTGCGCCAGGACAGTGATTTTGTGTGGCTGGCTGGACATGTTTCCATCATCAGAGGCTGTGTCTCACTGTGCTCCCTTCAGCTGTGACCTCTGTGAGGCTGCCCAGCCATCAGTGCTTTGAGTGGTAGAATTTGGTAGAGGAACCTGCAGATCCCAGTGTTGACCTGAATAAACCCCTCTGACTGCAGCACATGTCCTTAACCAGACCACAAAACTGCAGCACAGGCTTTTAAGGTGGGGCTCTTCATAACATTTTTTTTCTGAAGAACTGGGCATTTACAGGAAAATGAACAAAATTATGAACAACGCCATTGAACAAATTATGAACAACGCAAGGTGCTCAGAGTTTAGTCCAACACCAGAATTCCTGAGGGGATTTCACACAGCGTTGCACTCTGCAGATGACTCACTGGAAGTGAATCCCATTTGTCTGTGCCATAATTACCAGGGATTGTGCCTTCCTGTTTGCCAAAGAGCCCAGAGTTAAAGCTTGGTGCCCTTCACTCTGTGCAGGGTAAGAGATGCAGGGATGTGGGCTGGGATCAGGATTCCCCTCTGGAGATGCCCATCCCTGTGTTGGTTGGAGAGTGACAGGGGGCATTTGGCTCCTAAATCGTTCAGTTTAGCAGGGACAAGCCTGTAGCTGAGCATTCCTGGGGCTCAGCCTTTAAATCCATGACGTATTTTACATCACCACTTTGTTAATGATTTTGTCAATATGCTCCAAGTGTTTACTGAGACCACAGAAACCAAAGTGCAATATCAGAGTATCGCTTTTTCTTTTTAAAAGCACAAAAATTAACATTTGGCTACAGCTACAGAGCATTTCTAGTTGTTTCTTACGTGTAAATTCTGATTACTGCTGTTCTGATTATTGATCTAGTTTTTTGTTGATGTTGTTATGACCTCTCTTCTCACATATGGAAGTATTTTTGCTCCTTCCTTTTCATCCAGAGACATTTTTTGGTGTTTTTAAAGCTGTGACTGCCCATGTCTATGCTTTTGTTTCCTGGTTCTGTGCCACCTCTTGGTGGATGGAGGTCATACAGATTTTTTAATTCGATTTTGCATTTTGAGGTGCTTGCTTACCTCGCTATTTTAAGGTTTGGAGTAAATCCTCTCCTCCTCTAGCTATCATAACACAATTAATGGGCTGATTTTCTACAAAGGTCAGTCCTTTGAGCAGTGCAGTACAAGCATGGGAATAGAAATGAAGCCAGTTAACTGCCCCCATATCTCAGTCTAAAGAAACTGCACATTTCTGAAAAGACTTTACCCTGCAAATCAGATTATCAGGGAGACCTAATCCTCTGAAATACTGATTGCCCCAATGCTTCCCAGGTAACCAGCAATAGGACAAGGGGAAACAGCCTCAAGTTTCACCAAGAGAGGTTTGGATTGGATACTGGGAAAAATTTCTTCCCTAAAAAGATGGCCAGACATTGGAACAGGCTCTTTTGTTCAGGAGGGAATTTATATGTCATTTATATGTCATCATATACATGATTTTTATTTATTTTCATAGATATCTATAAAGATAGATATAAAATACTAAAGATACATCAGCTACATAGCTGAATATGGCAGCATAGGGTTGCTGTTTGGATTGTGTGAGCAGTTTTTATGAAATCCAGGGATTCTGGAAGAGTTTTAATCCATGCAGTTGGTAGTCTCACATGTCAGCCCATCTGCATTAGTGGCACACCAATGCTTTGCCAAGAATTAAAATATCAAAAGTCTTTTGGCACTTCTGAAATCATCTAGAGATTTGACACTTGAGATTATAGCTGCTTGAGGGAAAAAAAAAAAACAAAAAAACCAACAAAAAGAAAAACCCAAACTTTTCTAGAGCAGCATCAGAATAATTTCAGCAACAGTTCTTAATTTGCTCTGATGCATGGAGGGGAGAAAGGGGCTATGTCCCCAGCAGCTAAATATTCAGTTTAGAGTTTGAAAAGGCTCCTGAGTGCTCAGAGCTGCTTGTTCCCCTGTCTGTCTATTATACAACAGCTCTGGAGGCAGCCCCAGGGCAGGCTGGAACCATCAGCTGAAGGAGGGAATTCTCATCTCCAGGCAAAGCCAGAACTGCTGCTAATACCAGAATTCTCACAATGCAGCACCAGAGAAAGAGGCTGGCTGCAGAAGGGAGGTGTGAGAGACAAGGCATGGGGTTCTCTCTAAAATATGCAGTGATAATTCTGTTCTTGCAGAATGAGAGAAGTGTTAGGAATTACCAGATTAGAAGACTTTTAATAACCTCCAAAGAGGGAGTAAAAAGAGGATGTGGAGAGGATGCCTTCAGTATGAAAACCAAACTAGATTGAT
Organism: Buphagus erythrorhynchus; assembly: GCA_013400855.1. NCBI lineage: Eukaryota > Metazoa > Chordata > Aves > Passeriformes > Sturnidae > Buphagus > Buphagus erythrorhynchus. The sequence continues at coordinate 28,044 of VZTT01043322.1, read as the reverse complement.
ACATGAAGTAGTTAGGACACTGGAAGATAATCTATTTTAACTTGGAAAAAAAGCCATGAACACTTGGTACATTCCCTGAAAGAGATTTTCATCTGCTTCAATGGTAGCAAAGTTGCTTCTAGAAGGTGTAGTTAGATCTGTGTCAGCTTCAGCTAGTTCCCTTGCACTCTTGGCTCTGTTCCACTGACACCCTGTCCATATAGAGCTCGTTTATTTGCACATCCATGGGAGCAGGGCTTGTTCTGGCTCTCTTCTCACCCTGTTCTGTGGGAGCACAGCCCAGAGGGTTTGTTCTGGGTCTGTTCTTACCCTGTTCTATGAGAGCACAGCCCAGAGGGTTTGTTCTGGCTCTGTTCTTACCCTGCTCTATGAGAGCACAGCCCAGGGGGATTCTTCTGGGCCTGTTCTTGCCCTCTGTGAGAGCACAGCCCAGCGGGTTTGTTCTGGGTCTGTTCTTACCCTGTTCTATGAGAGCACAGCCCAGAGGGTTTGTTCTGGCTCTGTTCTTACCCTGCTCTATGAGAGCACAGCCCAGGGGGATTCTTCTGGGCCTGTTCTTGCCCTCTGTGAGAGCACAGCCCAGCGGGTTTGTTCTGGGTCTGTTCTTACCCTGTTCTATGAGAGCACAGCCCAGAGGGTTTGTTCTGGCTCTGTTCTTACCCTGCTCTATGAGAGCACAGCCCAGGGGGATTCTTCTGGGCCTGTTCTTGCCCTCTGTGAGAGCACAGCCCAGCGGGTTTGTTCTGGGTCTGTTCTTACCCTGTTCTATGAGAGCACAGCCCAGAGGGTTTGTTCTGGCTCTGTTCTTACCCTGCTCTATGAGAGCACAGCCCAGGGGGATTCTTCTGGGCCTGTTCTTGCCCTCTGTGAGAGCACAGCCCAGCGGGTTTGTTCTGGGTCTGTTCTTACCCTGTTCTATGAGAGCACAGCCCAGAGGGTTTGTTCTGGCTCTGTTCTTACCCTGCTCTGTGGGAGCACAGCCCAGGGGGAGGCTCAGCACCAGTGAAACAGGAGCAGCAGCTCTTCCAAGGGGCTGTGACACCAGGCCAAGCAAGGACTGAGCCTAGCCAGGCTCCTGCACCCAGAGGTGTACCTCTGTCTGTCCCGCAGAGGGACAGACACCCCTGGCTCCTCTGGAGGAGACTCTGACACCTGGGGACTCAGTGGGGGTCGGGGGAGATGAATTGTGCCCCTGTCCCAGTGAGCACCTTACAAACCACCCACAGCAGAGGCAGGCACAGACTGTGCAGGGAAATGGGAAAACGTTCTCCAGACAAGCCCCACGGCCAGGAATACACAGCAACAGGGAATTGCATATTTAGACTTATTCAACTTTTCTGAGTCACAAATTAGCACTTTTAAGAGCTGATCTTTTTCCCAATTGACTTTAATCAAGTGCTTCAGAAGCTAGAAAATGTTTTAAGTGAATAGAGCTCCTAAGCAGAGAGCCCAGGGAACAGGATAGCAGCAATTTTGTACTCTCTTTCAATGGCTTTGCTTTGCTTTTTTGCTTTGTTATTGCATTTTTACAGTTTTCAACACAAGAGAAGTGCCACAGCTGTAGGTTTCACAAACAAAATGAGAGGTGCAGGGAGAAAGAGACCCTTGAGGAGACAAGTTCAAGCAAAAAATTAAAAACATTTTCTTGACAGTGTCAACCTGATGATCTTTTAAGTGTCCGCTTTGCTCTGATCTCTAATGCGCTTCATGAACACCAGAGATGGATATTCTCTAAATGACAGAATCCCTTTGTTTTCCAATATATTTTATGAAAACAAAGTCACTTGTAATTTATAAATAATGCCTCAGAAAAAAGAACCAACACACTTCATAATATATGTCTTAAAAGAGATTTGGTGAAATGAACTCAGGCAACACCAGTTACATTTTAAGGCAAATGGTCTTGGGATTCTGATTAAAAATCTGCCATGAAACAAACAGCCGGTCTATATCTGCACAGCAATGCCAGAGAAAAACCTGAGAGAATTTTGTATCATAGAAGGCTCATGAAGGATGTGTTCTTGTTGTGAAATATGCTGAATTTATCCAGCCAGGATCTCTGTAGCTCCTTTCCCAGTGCCTCTCGAGCCTTTTTCACTGCCCCTCCCTCATCTGTGCCCCCACTGTCTCCCTGCCCTGCTCTGGAGCTGGGCACCCAAGCCAAGAACTGTGAGCAGTCCTGCTTATCTGACCTCTAATGTCTGTGCTTGTGCCTCTCACAGAGTGGGGAATGGTCACAAAACCGTGGGGAATGGGTGCTTGGTGCTGGGTGAGCCCTGGGTGAGGCTGTGCCACCCTGCAGGGCAGCACTGCTGGCACTGAGCACAGCCCTGCCCCAGCTCCAGGAAACTCCCCTCCTCTCACGGTGCTTTGCCTGAACAAAGCATCCAGGTTTTCTCTCAGAAAAGCAAGAAAAGGGAGAAATCAGGAGACCTCACATTTCCATCACTGTGCTGCTTGACAGTGCCAGGAAACAACTCCTACAACAGAGGGACTAAAAGTGAAAAAATCTTTGTTATTGCAAAAGGCTCCTTTCTCCAAACACACAATGTCTTGCATGAACTTGTGGGAATAAAAGCAGGGACAGAGCTGACAGGAGCAGTGACAAGGAGTTCAGTGCAGTCAAATCTCCCAGTGGAGATTTGGGAATCCGAGTTCCCACACAACCCCAGAAGTATCTTTTGAAGTCATTAGGATTTAACAATTAAAACAGAGATTTGTTTGATAGCTAGATGCAGCCAGATTAAAAAGCCATTCTGTTCCAATTTCCCTTGTTTTGCCTGTAACACATTAACAGCATGCTTGGATGCATTTTTATATCTGAAAGTGAAAAAATTCAATTCATCCACTTCACTACATTTAAAAAAGAATACTGAGTTCTCTTTTAATAACAAATGTGCAAATAGTCATAACTTTGAACTGAAAGGATGAAAGATATAAGTGAAAACAGAGGAATCAGTGATGATCATTTTCTATGTTATCAATTTTAATACTTACACAATATTTCTATGATGGTTTTCAAATATTTTATATTGCCTGAATTGGAATATATCGAACTAGATAGTAAACGTTCATCCCACTGCAGTCAGCAGCAAAAATCTTTCTTTTCTTGAGAGTTATTCTTTATTAATTGGGTCTCTTGATCCTGGCCCTGTTAATTGTTAACAGCAAAGGGATCAAGAGACCTGGGACTGTGTCTGATCTGAGTTACAGCTACTGAATGTGCTCTGAATATTTCATTATAAGACTTAATTTTGCACCATGAGACAACTTGAAATAGCTATTATTTTTCCTTACCTGCACTCCCCATTTAATGTTTAATGCTGCTCTCTCTGCTTTCTCAAAAAACGCCTCAAATTCCCTCCAACTTGGTTTCAAAACTTTTCCTATTTCACAAAATTTAGAATGGATTTCTATTATGTATTCTGTGTACTTCACAAGGTGTTTTTCTGGTTTACTGCTTTTATTTTTCAAGTGCCTCCCTAGTAGGATTTGTTTTAATTAAAAATACAGTTTTATAAACATGTAATTCCATTGGCTGACTGTAGAGCTATCCTTAATTAACTTTTATCCAAGTTCAGTATCCATGGCTCTCGACACAAACTGGAATATTTGTTTTTTCCCTGTACAGAACTTGGGAATTGGTGAATCATTATGTGCTTTTAAGGAGAAAAAGTATGATCTGTGTATTTTACAGTTTTTCACAAACCTCCTAAATATCTGCTAATCCAAAATTCTGTTCAAATCAGGGCTGGCTGCAAACACAAACGCTGGCAAACAGCAGAGGATGTGGAGTTGCAAACACAAATTTCTCAAATTCTGGAATTGGTTCCCATTAATTGAAATACATTTTTCATTACTTTGCTATTTTCCAACTTGCTGATCATGTTTGTATTTTTCTGAGTCACTCACAACAGTGATGCTCTTCCTTTGAAAGATAAAAGTTGGTCTTTTTTTATAAATTTGTTTGCCTCAGGTTTGAAATCTTATAGAAGACGTCAAATATTCCATCACTTGACAATAAAATCTGAATTGGCAGTTCGGAATATTTATTCTAAAAAAATCAAAGGAATTCTTTGATGCATGCTTCAATAATTATTTAGTACATTTTACTCCTATAAATATGTTTCTTTGCCTTACAGACAAAATGAAAAACTCTTAAAAGATATTTCAAATGAATAATTCAAACAATGACTGACAGTATAATTGTTTATATTTTTTCCAGGTTAGCACATTCACTTTCTTCCTTCAATTTATAAACCAAGTTATCACTCTCTGTGATATTTATAACATTTGAATAAATAAAAGAAACTTTATAAAGATGTCTTGTCAATTTTATTATTTTTTACAGTGAATCTGCTCCTATTATTTTCGTTCTTTAGTTGAGAGCTCCTGGTACCACTTGCATCCCACCTTTGGTAGGATTTTAGCTATTCTAAGAAAATGAATCAGCACTGGCAATTAAATTGCCTTTTCAATTTGTACAGCTTATTAAGTTGTTTTATTGTACAGGAAGATTAGTGTCTTCCATAGAAACAGGAAAATACCTAAGCAGGAGTCCGTGGATTAAAGCTGTGATATCTTGTACCAACCCACTTTCTGAAGGAACTCTGAAAGACACAGAATGTGAAGAATGAGAATGTAAGAAATGGAAATAAAACCATCAGTTGAAGAAGAATGAAAATACTAAAATGGAACTGGGAAAACTTCCATATGTGTGGAAAAATCTTTTAGGGAATGAACCTGAGGAGCAAAACTGTCTTATTTTCTAAAAATCTTAATAAATTCATAAAAAAACAGGAGAACAAAGAGAGGTAAGAAGACTCAATAAAATCTCAATATATCAGTAAAAATCTGCTTGAGGCAAAACAAAAAGCTATGGGCAGCTCTGAGAACAAAGCAAAGAGCAGTGGCAAAGGAGCAGGCAGGGAATGGGAACACATGGAATTATGGCTTACTAGGCCAGCAGGGATTTTGGATTTCTGAGCTGGGCACTAGCAGCAGCAGCAGCAGCTCATACAAATAGGAAATATGGACAGAGGCACTTTGATGTCAGCAAAGGAACCTCTCCTTTATCCCTGGTTTCTGCATCAATGGCTACAGAAGAAGTTCCATGAGGAGCAGAGGGCGATGCCTGCGCTGGGGATGCAGCACAGGGCTGCCCCAGGTTCTGCTTGTTGGATCCCACAAACCTGGGAGTTCTGGGCTTCCTGGGCTTTCTGGCACTGACCCCCATGAGAACACTGCTTTTGTCTTGAGGCCTTGGAGAAGGCTCCAAATTTGAGTGATGGAGTTAAAATCATGGGTGTGTAGTTAAATAGAAGTGTGGGATTTCACATGGTGAAGGGTTTTAAATCTGAGGTTTTTATAATATAGTAATAGGTATGGGACAAGATGGAGGATTTTGGGTGGTGTCTCTTTCAGTGCTCATCTTCCTTCTTCATGGTTTCAGGCTGTAGTTTCTGGTTGGTCAGTCAGTGTTGCACTGCAGAGGTCATGGGAATTTGGTCATTGGGTTAAAAGAATAAATAATATAGGTGTAAGTTCTCTATTGGACTGTTTACCTTTAAGAGACCTTGTAGCAGCTGCATCTCGCTCTGTTTTGCTCACTTTTAGCTGGTGGCTAGAGGTGTTGCTGGACTTTCTGTACTTTAGATAAGATCTAATAAACAACCAAGCCCAAACATGAGAAAATTCATTTCCTTTGCATTTTTCAATCCTGGCTCTGAGTGAAGACAGAAGAAACTTCAGACAAGGCAGTAATGAAGTGGTGCAAACACCATGCCATGACACTGCTGCCACAGGGCAGGGCAGCAGGGGCTGTGCTGACCCCTGGGATGCCCGGAGTGCAGAGCCCCCAGCACCGGGCTGGGGCAGGAGGGGCTCACACCATCCACAGCTGAAATACAGCTCCAGCCTCACCACTGCAATCTCTGCGGGCAACTGAGGATTAGATCAATACCTAGAGACTTCTGATGAGCTAACTCAGCTGCCACAACACTGTCACTTGCCTGAAAGAATGAACAATCACTTCTGAAGGCACTTCTAAACAAAAGCCTCATCTTGGGAAAATGGAAGCTAAGAAACATTTAACTCATTCACTGTTGGGAGACCAAGGCACACACTGGGGCTCTGAGGAAGTTGAATGAGTAATTGAATTTCAGCAAATCAATTATGATTAAATCAGGATGAATTTTTAAAGAGGAGGGGAAAAAAAAAAAGCACTACCAAAAAAATTCTCCTGGGATGAATGCCACCTTCCTAGTTTCCAGCCAGACAGTTATGTTTTAAAATATTTTGCTCAGAATTCAGACATCTGCTTTACTGTGCGTTTGTTTTGCAGGTTTTGTGGCAGAGGGGCTGGCAAGGGATGAGGTCTGCTGTTTAAAATGCTGTGCAGCCTCTGTCTTCTCTGTTTTCAATTTATTACCTTATTTAACTGGTTGAGAAAGATATTTTAAAAATTGCTAGATCTCACTGCAATGCCAAATAAAATTAAGGATGTGCTTAAGTACTTAATGGCATGAAAGGAACAGTCATTTTTCTATTTTCTTCTTTGTTTACTGGAGACTTGTACTAGGCATAGTTCATTGCTTTTCAAAAAAAAAAAAAAAACAAAAAACAAAAACAAAAAAACATAGAAAACTCTGCTAATTAAGGTAAGGAACTTTAAGTTAAGGAGCTGAAAGCACACAATAAAGGAAAGCATCATCCACAAAATCCGTGACTTTTCTCTTTTCATGGCAGCAGCACTCCAAGGGGAAAGGACACAGTGTGGCCATCCTTCGTGGGACCACTGCATTCCAGGGAAAAGCCTTCCAGGCTGCCTGCAACTCCGAGAGAAAACAAGGGCAGGGGCAGGAGGTTCCTTAAATTGACCTCTAACTACTGACACAGAAGGGAGAAGGCACAACAAATCGAAATCAGGAGGATTTATCTGTTGGTAGCAAAGCAAAGTGCTGCAAAACCCTTCCTAGGATTAAGAAAGTCCCTGTTTCTCAGCTGGGGAGGAGCAGATCCTTCCCTGAGGAGCCAAGAGCTCCTGAGCACTGAGGTGCTCTGCTGCTCTCATAAGTGATGCTCTGCAGCATTGATTCTGTCAACACCATTCCTAATCCTGACATTTCCCAACATTTTCAATTTCGTAAAATAAAAAGAGTTTAAAATTTTTAGCTTTGACCTTGACATAATGAACTGAGGGATCAAGGCAAGGAAATGGAGAGAGTCAGAGCATATTTGTTCCAATCTTGCCTTCTGCTGCTATCAAAACTGCAGATTAAATTATAGGTTTTTTTATCAGAGAAACTATAGCTGGAAAATGGATATTCTTCCTGTGGTGAGGGGGAAGCAAAACAAATACTCCATCTTATACTGGGATAGAAACTCCAATTATATCTTAATTCAGGAAGAGTTTTCAGAAGAAAACACATTTAGACACAAACAATTGCATACCATTTTTTTTTCAGCTTGTCCAATTTAGCTACCTGCCCATAATCTAAAGGAATGTGAATATCCAATCTAAAATCCAGAGATTTTGCTTTGGTCACATAAAAAAAGTAAGATGTTGTGCTGACCCCTGGACAGGCAAGAGCTTGGTATGTTTGCCACTTAGAACTACTCTCCTACTAAGAATTTGAAATAAAATATTGAGAATTAAAATATGTACAATACTAATGGTCTGCTCTGTGTGATTCAGGGGCCAATCAAGTCAAAAGACAATGCAGTATCTCTTCTTGCCTTAGTCCCTCTCTTCCTACTAAAAACACTTCATAAAAAGAGCAGTGACACAAGAACTTGAGATGAAATCAGAGGTGTGACACAGACACTCTTGTTTCTGCCTTCCATGAGTTAAAACAAATGTCACTGAGATTGTGAGATCAGCTGTGATCAGCTCCTCTGACAGCATCACTTTGTACCACAAAATCAACTGATTGTGTTGGATAAGTCTCTTTGTACAATCCCAAGAGCAAAAGGCATAAGAGTTGAGATTGGGGGAAAGGAGTCTTAATTTGCTTAAGCAAGACAGCTGTTTTGTCATAATATTGCTACACATCCCTTTTCTCTGTGTCTGCTTTTCCTCATTCTTCTTTGTGGATCACCTTAGAAAGGCTCTATGTACTGAAATGTATATCTTTATTATTTTTTAACCTATCTCATACTGCCTTCACACGTCAGACAGAGTGAGAACAGTCATGGCCAGCACCCAGACAGGGCAGAGACACCTGGGTCACCCAGGCTTAGGTAAAGGTGTGGAACCCAAGCTGTGTGTGGGTCTGCATCCCTGCCTGCAGCAGGACGAGCTCTGAGGAGCTGACAGCATCATTTATTCTTTCAAGGCAGCCCCAGGAGCCACAGGCATGGCCAGTGAGGAACCCTCAGCCTGTGGCCACGAGCCACGCTGCACCACAGTGACTCCAAAAAGAGTTGGCAGGGATGGTGATGCATTCATACCTCACCTTTTAAAAGCCTTCCCAAGTCACCCTGAACAGCTCTTTCCAGTGTTTTCTGCAAGAATGAAAAAGGGAATGCTAAAGGGAAAAAAAAACCTGAGTGATGGTGGTTCAAGTGGGGAAGGGCAGGAGCTGAGCAGCAAGTGAGGAAAAGGAGGGACCACAGAGGAAAAGGTGGGAAGGAGCCAGGAGAAGTGGAGGTGAGCAGAGGTGGGGGACCACTGAGGATGTACCTGAAAGTCGGAGAACCATGGAATGGTTTGGGCTGGAGGGACCTCAAAGCCCACCCAGTGCCACCCCTGCCATGGCAGGGACACCTCCCACTGTCCCAGGCTGCTCCAAGCCCCAATGTCCAACCTGGCCTTGGGCACTGCCAGGGATCCAGGGGCAGCCACAGCTGCTCTGGGCACCCTGTGCCAGGGCCTGCCCACCCTGCCAGGGAACAATTCCTTCCCAAGATCCCATCCAGCCCTGCCCTCTGGCACTGGGAGCCATTCCCTGTGTCCTGTCCCTCCAGCCCTTGCCAATTGTCTCTCTCCATCTTTCCTGCAGCTCCTTCAGGCCCTGCAAGGCCACACTGAGCTCAGCCCAAAGCTTCTCCTCTCCAGCTGAACAATGAGATGGTTAAAAACATTTATAGTTTCTTCCTGTCATTTTAGACATTTCAAATTCTTCCATGGGTTTCTCCCATATCAAAAATCTAGTTGGAAGGATTAAACCCTGGCTTGATAAACACAGACCTTCTCTCTTTTCTTCTGTGTAAGACTCCTCATCTTCAAAGCATTTTGGAAGGGTTGATGTTTACAGATGCTGCACACACAAGCAGCAATGGCTGTGACTGCCCCAGCTGAGGCCAGGCTGGCTCTGTCCATCCCTGTGACCTGTCCCTGGGGCAGGGTGACAGCAGAGCCTTCCTTCAGCACCAACCCCAGCACACGGAGCTGCAGGGAGGCACAGGCTCTGAACTGATAAAACAGGCACCATCAGTAACCCCCTCCAGAGATGTGCTCCCAAAAATGACCAGAACCTTCTGCCAACTAATCAGGGCTGTGCTTATCTGTAAGTTCCTCTCATGGAGAAATGTTATAGAATTGAAATGCTGAACCAAGACAAGGAGCTCAGAGCCATCTGTCCACTCTGCCACCTCGTCAGACAGGCCCAAGGACAAGTTTGCAGAAGGCTGACAGTGCTGGTTTCAACATTGCTGATCTCCAGCATGATCCATATTGGCAGTTTTAACTTCAATCTACTGCTTTGTCTTCCAAAGAGGGACAAGCACTTTAAATAAATCTTCTCTTCCTGCACTCAGTGCTAGCAGTTAATTTTCTCTAAATTCAGTAAAGCATCTATCCTGATTTAACTGACATCTGGGAGAGACAGGAGCAACAACAGTGGTTGTGGAAGCTCCAGGCTGGCTCCAGAGTACCTTGTAGCAAATGTCTTGGGTCAGCAGTTCAAGCTACATTCAGAACAAAGACAGATTTTTCCACATTGCAGCCCAGCCTCTTTGTGTCTTAGTCAAATCGTGTTGGAGTCAAAGAAAATTACCTGGACTGGACCTTTTGCTTGTCAAAGGCAGCTGCTTTCCCACACTTTACAAGCCCCATTGTTCCTTCTGGCTGCTTGATGGCAACCAGTGGAATCTGAGGAAGAGATCTATCAAAAGAGATCTGTCTACCTGCACCTCACCAACCAGCCTGGAAGGGAAAACAAGTTATTTGGAGCCATCACATTCCATTTGTGAGAACACACCCTCCAGTGTGATGAAAAATCCCTGAGATCTGTTTCCCTTTAAAATATTTCCCAAGAAAAATCCAATGTCCCACCACGGCAAAGCGCGTGGCTACATCACGAGCACAAGGCAAAAACCACTTTGTGCTGGAAACAGCCACATCACTGGGAAAAGGCTGTTTGCTTATTTTTATTTTCCCTCTACAATTGCAACTGTCATGTAAACTCTTTAATAAAGAGATCAGAGCTAGTCACTAAAGCACTAGTCAGAAATGCCAGGCACTGCAGAAATCAGCATTTTAATTTGAGTTTTGAACAGAATGAAGCCTTAACATAGCTCACAAGCTATTTAAATATGGGGGAAATTAGCTGAATGAATGAAAGAAAATAACACAGCTGGCAACTATTTAAAAAGAGCAGACTGACTTTTCTAAGTTCAAACAGGGCTGTTGAGAAATAACTTCTTATAAATGATGCAAAATCAGATGTTGTACAAATATACATCTTTATTTATCTCTCCAGATCAAGACTTTGGCAATAATTAATCATAATGAAAGCTTCTCCAGGAAAATTCAAAAATACTTAATTCTGAAAGAGCCTGCAAATGTTTGGTTAAGAGATATATATATTTATAAGTGTGTGTAAATGTGTGTTTATATACACACAGTTGAAACTACTGCAAAGTTTGCAAAGTTCTTTTAGAAGCATCTCTTCTTTCTGTACATTATTTATCTTCACTGAATTATTCTGTAGCATCTGGGAAGACTAATTTAGGCAAAGAAAATTTCCAGCTAAAACCAGCATCCAAGGGTTTTTTCCATTTTTTTGAACTGCAGTAACACAACAGCTACTCAGAGATTACACACAGGCTGCTCCACCCTATTCCTGGGCTGGCTCCCAGCAGCTGTCCAACATATGGCTCCAAGTTCTTGAGGAGTTTATTTTGCCATCAGAGTGCTACAAAATGTAAAGTTTTTCCCTCTGCAGGCAGAAGCCTGGAGTGGGACAGGAGCAGCAGGGGAACCTGAGCTCCTCAGCATCCTGCAGACTGACAGAAATGTTCCTTGCACGCAGGATCCCAGCTCTGTCCTGCAGAACTCAGCTGGCAGAAATGCTGCAGCTCATTTTTAAAGAGAGAGAGGGGGGGAGAATAAATAAAAGGGAGGCATAATAAACTCAAGAGCTGTGCAGATAAAAAGCTTCCAGCCATTCAGGTGCTGATAAACTGAAAGACCAATGGACAGTTGTGTATCTGTCCCCACTTCCCACTGCCTGTCCTGTTTCCCAGTACTGCCAAGACTATGGATAGGCCAGCCCTTCTTGTTTTAATAATACACAGAATAGAGCTCTCTGCTTCATTTTTTTTCACAATTTGTACAGGTCTGCTTATTTTATGTCAGTATCTTTTGCAAGTCAAATAATTTCTTTCCATGGCACACCCTGCAGGGCTTCGCTTGGGATTTTTTATTTAAAAAACTGCTTTTTTAAGACTTAAGAGTTTGCAAAAGTGTTTCAATTTCTTTGATTTGCCACTTACACCTCTGCTAGCACAGCTCCACAAAATCCTTCAGTGGTAAACAACTCCACGATGAGGAGGGAGGAGAAACCAGACCGCTGACCTTGTCTCTGCTGCCATCCCAAGACAGAAATGCAGTCCTAATTCCCTTTCCTGGCACAGGATCTGGCTGCTGCATTGTCCAGGAAGCAAACCAGGATCACACTTGCTGCCTGTCAGCCAAGGAGTGGATTCTGCTGTGGCTGGGGGCCATGGGAACTCATCTTGAAGATGGCAATTCATCACTTCTTTAACAAAGCAGAGGAGCCCCCACCGCGACTGGGTCTGTCCAGCCTTCCACAACGAGGAGCTTTTAATGTGTTCCTGCTTTTGTTCAAACCTGGGCACATTTTCATTCCACCCCGAATGATTTCTCCTTGCCAGTGCCTTTGAAACCCATTCAGCAGGTGGAATGTTCCAGCATATCACAGCTTTAAAAGCCCAGGTTCCTCTTTGAGGCTCTCGTTCCTACAGGATTGAGTCTAATCGTTTCCAGTACCACTGAACAACTTAATAAGCTGCAAAAACTTGATAAGACAATGTAATTGCCAGCTTTGATGTATATTCTTAAAATAGCTATGTTCCTCATAGAGGTTGTGCAGGATATAAGTGTTAGCAGGAACAATTAAGGACCTGAAACAATTGAAGCAGATTAGAGAATTATAGCACGCAAAAACTGTAAAAAATTCCAAACAAATTGTCCTTATTCCTTGTCTCTCATAAACAATAATTTCAGGTACTGGAACAAATTACTCAAAACCAGAAAATCACTATGAGAAATAAAGATAATATTTACCCATACTGCAGGAAAAATAGGTATAAAGAGCCTTGTATCAGTTCAGGTAGCTGAAGATGATGGAATGAATGAACTTTCTCTCACACATTTCAGCTATTCAAGTCAGTGGAATAATGCAGTCATTTCCTTATTCCAAATATTGGTGCTCAACACATCAGCAGGTAGAAGGTGCAGTCTTCATTGTAAGTTATTTCCATCCCCTCACCCAAGACCAGACTCCTCCTGTTGTGTGGAAGCCTCAGGGCTCCCCCTCTGTGCCCTGGCCCTGCCTGCAACAGGCTGGACAGAAACTCATTATTTCAAGTTTATCTGATACAGCCTCAAACAAAAGGCAGGGTCACACTCTCTCCTCTGTTTTATTCCAGTAATTCCATCTCAACAACTTCAGGGCTTACTTGTAAACACCCTTTGGAAGTTGCTTCCCTTTCTCATCCAAAGCCAAAAACGCTCAGCTCCCTTGAATACTAACACAGCTGTGGAAACACAAATAGGATCACAGAAGAGTGGCTTTCCTCCAACCTTGACTGCTATCAATAAAGCATATTTTCTTCTCTCTATCACATTTTAATGTATGCTTTGCACCAGCACTGTCAGCAGTAATATAAGTTGACTGTTCTATTATGCGTCATATTAAAAAGACAGCAAGGTTTTTGCAGGGCAACCAAAGGGTGAAATAAAAGGGTTTGTAGGAAAGTGATTTGGAAGACACTAAATTAATCTTGCACTCCAATCAATCTGCAAGTGAAAAGATACTTGACTCCATCTGTCAGCAGAGTCAGACAGGTATCTGATCAACTCCATGGAAATCCTTTTATAAACTCAAGCTCTGATGAATGCTGTAACCTTACTTGAAGGAATGGCACTGCCTTGTACTCACATGCATGGTAATGGAGGTGAAATGTGAAGTCTGAATACCTGATCAAGGCATTTCTCTGTTTCATAAAAGAGATCTCTTCATTAAGTATTTAAGCAAACAGCACTGTTCTACCAAAGGATGAGACTTCTAAAATAATGATTTTGAAATTTCCCCACGACAGAAAATGTCTACATTATATAACAGACAAATTCTGAATATCTGCTCAGTGCAATACATCTGAATAATAAGAAAAAATAATCAAACTAGGAGGACATTTCTAACTAGTATTCTTGAAGATTTCCTGCGATACAAAGTCATGCTGTCATGATAATCAACATAACATTTTATGCATTTAGGCATAAATCAAAGGAAGTGGAATTACTTTATAATTCTGTCTCTGCCCACTTGAAAGTCCAGGTCAATGTTAAATTTTTCTAGGACATTTGATAATACCTTGTTCCTCCAACACTCTATTACAGAGAGCAATAGGGTAACCTGATACATCAAGGGTGCTAAACTCATTTCAGTAACATCCAGCAGTTACAAAACAGCTGCCTCCTGAAAATCAAAGCACAGCTGGGATGTCAAAACTGCACTCAAAGACAGGGCTCAGCTCTGTCCACGTTTGCTTTTACTCTCCAGTTCAGATGGTGGTGAAATCTGTTAAGGAGCATCATGAAGAGATGTTTATGAGGAGGCTCCAGGATGAGCAGAGGATGGAGCAGCTCTGCTGGGAGGAAAGGCTGGCACAGCTGGGATTGTTCACCTGGAGAGGAGAAGCTTTGGGGTGAGCTCAGTGTGGCCTTGCAGGGCCTGAAGGAGCTGCAGGAAAGATGGAGAGAGACAATTGGCAAGGGCTGGAGGGACAGGACCCAGGGAATGGCTCCCAGTGCCAGAGGGCAGGGCTGGATGGGATCTTGGGAATTAGGAATTGTTCCCTGGCAGGGTGGGCAGGCCCTGGCACAGGGTGCCCAGAGCAGCTGTGGCTGCCCCTGGATCCCTGGCAGTGCCCAAGGCCAGGCTGGACACTGGGACAGTGGGAGGTGTCCCTGCCATGGCAGGGGTGGCGCTGGGTGATCCTCAAGGTCCCTTCCAACCCAAACCAGTCTGGGGTTCTGTGAAAAGCAGCAGAGGAGCTGCAAGGCTCATCCCAACCCCAGATGGACTTCCCAGCCCGTGCTGTGCTCGTGGCCCCACAGTGACAGTGGCACTGACCCCTGAGCAGTTCCACTTCAGCTGCCTCAGGTTGGTCCCTCCTGCAGCCACACTCCAAAGTGGGACAGTGCAACAACAGGAGCTTCTCCATTTGTCCCTTTGTGTAATGACATTTAGGAGGGGAAATGTGGCCCTGAGCCACCATGGGAGGCTGTGGGGCTCCCAAGGCAGCTGCTCTGCCGTGCTGCTCCGAGCTGCCCCTGCAGAGGGGACAGAGCCTCACCAGCCACTGCTGAACACACCTCTCCATGAGGAGCTTGTTCCCTCTACTCCATCCCAGCCCAGACCTGCCTAAATCCAGCCAAGCAGACATTCCCTTCACACCTGACAATGCTGCCTTTGGCTGGAAGCTGATCAAAAACTGCACACAAGCAGAAAGCAGTGGGGGGAAAGCAGGAGGAAAGAAAAAAGGTATGGGGATAGAGTTTAATATAGAGGTCGAGAACACTTTTTTCCCCACTAAGAACAGGGATTTACCATTCCACATTAAATACATATGACAAAACATACAACTCACGTGGGAATGAAACCTCACAGAGCTCAGGCCCCTTGGTGCAAAATGATCACTAACTCCAGGGCAAGGTTTAGCCTCACTTGTGTCCAACAATAAGGTTAAAAGCCTGACAGAAGCAATGTTTTGTCAGATGTCAATTCCTCTGTCCTATTCTGTACTGGAGATGAGGTGAAGAGGGTATTCTAGGGAAATACCACCTTCATTCAATATTAGGAGGTCCTGGAAGCTCTGAGGCACACAAGAGCACAAGCACCTGCTGTGCTTTTCCTGAAAACTTGTCATTTGCCACATGGAAAAAGGAGACAGACAGAGGGAGGGGAGGTGTTGAGTCCAAGCGTGGGTAGCTGCATCACTGACATTTAGCAGTAGTAGACTGACTTTCAGTCTACTGCTGAAAGGGAGCCAGGAAGGCTGAGAAGAAAGTTTGCAGTATCTGAGAAATACTGCAAAGACAGAAACTAAAATATAAAGAAGAGCAATACAGCAATTGCTATTTAAATGACAAGCAGATACTGACTTTGGAGCTAGGTATCTATGGGAACTTCTTCCATTCCCAGCAGATGAGTGCAAATCAAGGGCAGAGCCAATTGCTCTGTACTTTTGTGGAAATTTCTAGACCAGACTCCTGGTTTATGTGCTGACCTAGGCCTAAGTGAACCCATCTGGATTTACAGCATCCAAGGGTGTACCCTTAGTCCATTATTACACAGATAGAAGACATATGTCACAGTGTTAGAGATAGTCCATGTATAAAGTTAAAATGAATAGATAAATCCAAATTCAGAGCAGCTTCTGATCTCAGAAATATTTCAGCTGCAGTGATGGTGACGGCAAGCAACGACAATGCATGACAGCAAACCCAAAAGATATGTCTGGGACTACAAAACAACAATTCTGGGATTGAAGTTGCCCCATTCCAAACTGGAAATGTCTGTTCATGTCTCAGCAGGTGCTCTGGGAGACAATGACAGAGGAAAGGCCTCTCTGTCTGTGAACATGTGACACAAAATAAGGCTGTGTCTGCAGGAGCAGCTTTTCAGTTTCAGAACCAAAATTTCTATTCCCAATGCAGAGGAGTCCTGCTTGCTACAACCAAGCACCCTGTTGTACAGCAGCAGGTGCTAAAACCCCACTACCTTCATTGATTATTGAAGCATAATTTACAAAGGTCTGTAATCTGGGTACAGCCCAAAGTGGTGGCATTTTTCTTGGTTTGACCTCACTGACTTAGAGTGATCCTTGTTCACTGTGGGCACTGCACCTTGACACATCAATAAAGTTCCTGAAAAATCTCAGAACAGGAAATTCTGACCAAATCTCAGATTTTTTTCAGCCATATTTTCCTTGGGTATAAGGATGCTGCAATATAAAAACTGGCAAGGGGAGAGGACATTGATTTCAAATCTAGCAGATGAGAAAACATAAACACATCTGATTGTGGACATCAAAACAGTCACAGGGGGTTGCCCTGAATAATAATTTTAAAAAAGAGAGACACAAATAAATCCTTGAATAATTTAGAGAAAAGCACACATAGAATATGATACACCTCTATTGCCTGCAAGCCTATGGGTTCTCTCCTCCACCAAATAAATCCTGTTGAATTGTGGCCATTGCCACCAGAACTCTGCATTAATATTCTCACCAGAAAGGCAAAACTGCTCTAGCAGAGAGCTTGCAGCAAAATAACTTATCTGCAAAAGAGAATATCATTGTGGGCTCCAGCAAGAAAGGAGTAGATGCAAGAATGTTGAAGAAAGAACAAAAAAACACTGCAAGAAGATAAATTATTTACAAATAATTCCATCCAGGAGCACAACTCCCTCCTCCCCCTGCTTTTTTTAAGTCACATTATTTTAAGCCATTGATTTCAGAAAAGAAACAAAGAGGTGCTGAAAGATAAATGATAGTCTCAAAACTACACAGTGCACTTAGCAAAAGGGGAGAGAAAGGAATACCAACACTGTACAAATAACATACTCATCTAAGCCGTATTTATTGGCATTAGTTATTCTTTAAAAAATGTACAATTGCTCTTTTATCATAAGCACTTCACATTAATCCAAGCTGTATCTGGGGAGTCTGTTGTGTGTGTGCCAACTTTCACAGAAGTGAGACATGGTTATTAGGCTTTTAAGTGAAATATGTGAAACTCAGAAGATGGTCGAGATCATTTGTGCATTGTAATTGAATGACTACTGGAAAAAAAAAAAAAGATATTTTTATCACATCTTAATAGATCCTCTGGATTAAATACTAATTAATGTGCCACCAAAGTTTGCTGTTAATCAGCTGCATGTCAGCATACATTCTGAGTGACATTTAAATTATAAAGTATGGTGGGATTATCTCCAGTCTTCCAAATTACCTCTTTACAAAAGTCACAGTAAACATTATGTGTCCACTGGAGGTACCATTAGTCCCTTGTTCATTCTCTGCATGTTGTCTAGTTTACAGGCTGGCTCAGGCTATGGATAGAGCACTTGGACCACCTCAGAAAAATGCAGTTGCAAGTTTTAAGGCTGACCTTTGGAGATGCAGGCTCCAACCACCAAGTCCATTAACAATTGTCTCGTTAGGCTTAAGTGCAGCTGGTGATGTTCTCCACAGCTGGGACTAAACTGGGTGCTGAAAACGCTGAGAAATCCATTGCCAGTGCTTTGGCCAAGACTCAAGTTCTCAGAATAGTCCAGGAGAGACAGGGAATGACAATCCTGTTGGGAGAGTTGAAGCTCAGTCTTAGCTCTGTCTGAAAAACGTCCATCAGGTGAAGAGAAGGACTGAAGAAAGATGTATGAATGGGGGGACAAAGCAATTAGAGGGAATAACTGATGCAGTATCTGTAACAGTATCACAAATAGTTACTGTGGGTTTAGATTTTAAAAAGTAATAGAAAATCAATTCAGTGAATAAGCAAACCATTTTGTTGATGAATAACTGGGACAAGGAAGGAGAGAATTGGTTTTTAGGCTTCCTCATGTTTGAATAGTCTATTAGTATTTGACAAAAATTATAATTGAAGTGTCAGCTCCATCACATAATGTAAACTAAGGCAAGAGGCTGGATAAGGGGATGGAGTTGTCAGAGTGTAACAAAGCCTTCCAGAGACTCTGTGTGTATCAAATACATCACATATAGCACAGACACAGCCATTAAAGCAGGACTCCAACAGGAGAGGCAAAGAGGGACTTCACAGAAAAAATCCACGTCTGTCACAGCACAGAGGAAATAAAATAATTTCTGCCAAGACAGACAGATTCCAGTGGCCTCAAAAGTTGCCTGAAATCTAAAGCAATAACACGGAAAAACCTTGAGGGATGACTAAAAACCTTGAAGAAATCTTGGTTGTTTTTTAGCACAATGAAAAGGGGGAAAATGACACATTAGTTCTAACTTATGACTTTGGTCTGTCAGATCTTGAGCTTGACCACTAACCTCAAACCAACAGCTGACCTTAGGTATAGACTTAGGGCTAGTCAAGGGGGAAAGGGAAATGTCTCGAGAAGACAAAAACCTCCAAACTTCCCAAGCATCCAGATATGCAAGACACATTTTTCATTCATCATTGCAGCTATTCATGTGTAAAACTGCCCCCAGTGGAGCAAAAATGTCAGGTCTGGAGGAAAGCTTGGTGTGTGCAGCATCTTTTCCCATCCTTACCTAAGTCCTGTAATCTCTACCCAATCCACTGAGACCCAACCACTCAGAATTTGTGTGGAGGTTCTGTGCAGCAGACTCACCTTATTTCTTCTCTTTTGGCTCCACCATCCCCGCTCAGCAGAGAGAAGCAATTGTCCTTATTCATAGGTGGGAGAGTGAGATTGTTACCAAGGAAACGGGCTCAGTTTGACAGAGATTTGGAAACCCAAACCCAGCTGGAGATGGGAAATGTGAGTATCCTCCCCCAGAAAACATTTGAAAACTAGATGCAATCTGGCAGCAACTGAAACCCAGTTAACTCTTAACTCCCTTCCCTTTGTGAATCCATCTTTCATTTTCTTTATCTACTTTTTAATAAATCTCTTCTTTGGCAACATGGGTTTGAAGGAAGTAGCAATGAATCCTCCTGAGAGACAACATCCAAAAGCGACACAGAGATATATTTTTGGATTTAGAACCATTACTCTCCCATATTCAGGTGAGGAAAGTCCCACCTGTGCCCCCAGCTACACGTGCAGGACTCCCACTTTAAACGGAACTCAGTCAGCAGGACCAAGAGCAGAAGCTCTCCAGGGGCTGGGCTCAGCCCACAGCCCTGCACGGTACAAATGTGCCATTGATTACTGGGAGAGGGGCTGTAACAATGATTAAAAGCCCCAGGATAGATCCTGAGCTGGTGTAAATCCACGGCAGCCCCATTGATTTACTCCAAGGCAGAGGAGAACTAATCCAATTTACACAGGCTGAGCATGTGAGGCCATCCCATTTGAGGAAGTGGGGAGTGGAAAATGATACTGCACAGAGGGGATAGATCAGTGCAGTGTAAACACAACAACAAAGCAAGAATAGGGAGGAACTGCTGGAGGTAAAAAGTCCAGGAGTAATGGCTGCAAGCTAGACAGGAGAAGATCCATGGCACAGAGTTAAGACGCATTTTAAAGGATGGCCTTACAAGAGAATTTTTTTCTTCCCCAGAAGAGTGGCTCAGGTTTTTTCTAGACAGATTTTGCATTTTGTTTATGAGCTTTACTGGCAGGAAGAGAATTTTAAGAGAGTGAATTCTCAACAGCTGGAGAGGACTGAAAACCATAGATGTTTTCTGAAATAAATGCTTCTGTAGAAGCCTGGGCACAGCAGATTGCACTTCAGCAGGATGAAGCCTGCTCCAGTGTGGAGTTCAGCAAGTGAATCACACAGAAATCACACACTCGGCCCTATTCCTGAGTGTCAGAGCAATTCCTGCCCTGTTCCTCCTCCCAGTTCTGTGTGTGACACTCACACAGAGGTCACTGATCCTGCCTAACACTTTCTGCCCATCACAGATATTTTTTTTGACTGAACTGAAAAGCGATGAGGAATTTGGTTTCTGATGGGCCCAAAAGGCTTTTTTCCTCCTCCTGAAACCAGTTAAAACATCTGGAGGTTCTACAGAAAGTCTTCATGAGATATCAACAGGAGGCTTCCAGGGTATGATCCAAACTAAATATCCGGGGAACTGCTTTCATTTTATCCCAAACTAATGAGCATTTTCCTCTTATTTCACCATGTTTTCTGACAAGCCTATAATTTGAGGCTGGAACCTGAGCTATAATTTGATACATCAACTGTAAATTTTCTTGGTTTTCCCTAAGCCAGCCAGTTAATACTATTTACAGTGCTGTCATTGTCTGGCATTGATGTACAGTAATATAATACCAAGTCAGATACTCTGACACATTTTAAATTAAAATGGAGAAGATTGTCCTTTCCCATACCAAGTTCCACTGCCGTTAATTAGTCACATATTGTTCCTGAAATTTAATTGTTTAAAGCCATGATGTTAATTCAGAGATTTACAGGTGGAGATTGCCAGCTGGCGAGCACTAGATGAGAAATGACATTGACCTTCAAACGTGTGTCTGCCTCAACCCTCTGAGAGATCACCTTGTTCAGCTGGAAAAACAAAACCCAGCTCTTGACTGGGAGCATACAATGACCTTGAGAGCTGGTCTGATTCAGACACATTTAGGAAAATACCAAATGAACATTTTGTACTTCCTGATTCTGACTCCAAATTACAAAGTGAGAGTTCTTTGGTTGGTTCTCAAAGTTAAGATAGGATAATTTAGGTCACACTTTATTTCCACAGGCTGTAGCATCACTTCTTTCCTGGGCAAACTGGACATTATTCCAGAGTCCAGGCTCTCCACAGGTAGGAAAAGATCCTTGCTGGCCAAGACAACATTATTGACATTCTGCCATGGCATGAGAGACAGCCAAAGTTCCCAAACTGGAGGAGGATTCTCATCTCAAATCAGATTGAGATTTGGAGACAGAGACAGACCATTTATGACTATTTGATTCTAGTTTTGTGATAGCAACAAGATTGTGTCCACCGTTGCAGGATCAAGTGAGAAATTATTGGTACTCAAGAGGCAGCTTCTGGAATTCATCCACATTCTGGAGCCAGCAACCTGCTCTCAGATTTCCATTAAGTCCCAGTAACCATTTGGTCTTTAAAAAAAATACTAATCTTTGGTTTAAATATTCGGTATTATATCATGTATCAGGTTGGAAGTTTAACGTTTTTGATACAGAGAGACGGAATTAGAAACATCTTGAGAAGAGCATTCTTGTTATCAATCATGTCATCTTGAACATGTTTAGAAGCTTGCTGCTGGCACCAAGAATTGATATTTTATTCAAAAGAATGTATTTAAAGAAAATGACAGCACTTTTCAATTCAGCTTTTCTAAAACAAGAAATCTTTCAAGTCTTCCAAGCCATGTGGATTTCAACATTCCAGTGATTAAGACTATTTTCAATTATACATGCTTTCCCCATTATTTTTTCATAGCTTTAGGGTAGATTTTCAACACTCTGCATGAAGAATTAGACACACAAATCACTCACAACTATTAATGGGAATTGCACAGATGGTGGCAGAACTGGTATAGAACAAGAAAAACCAACTCAAACCATCAAAAACTTGAGAAAAACCTGCCGTGAACTTTGCAGGCTGGGCGGATCTGCCATTCCTGTTTCTCATCTTGCCAGGCTGCAAACCTCCAACAGGCAGCCCCAGACGTGGAAATGGCAAACAGCCACCAGAAAATCAGAAATGGTGAGAGAGCTTCCACAGTTCCAGAGAGCAATCTTTTGGTGGATACACAGAGCTGGATGACCCTGGGTGATCTGCATGTGCTGGAGCCTCTGCGTGAGCAGTGCAGGGCTCTCCATCTGGGAGAAGAGACATTTTGATGTCCCCATGTTTCTCTGTGGCTATTTGAAAAGACTAGAGGACTACAAATGAACTGGGAGAAAATGTAGAACATACTGGTCTGGTTTATCTAGGTGTTCATTAGAAAAAGAGCTGTGATATTTAAACAATAGTTGTATTTTCTCCTCTTAACCAAAGGAGTCATTAATGAAATTGCAGAAACTCACTTCCTGACACCCCCCTGTTGCCTCAGCAATCCACTCTCCTCCAAGAAATGATCTCTCCATTCTAATTTCATCAATATAACTTCAAAAATAACTTAATTGGAACATTCATGAAACCAAACAGATCTCAGAATAACATTTGTCAGACTTTAATTTTGTGAAGGGAGTTCCCATTTTCTTTTATGTCTTTATGACAGCTCCAGACAGAGGAGGTTCCAGGAGTGGAAAGCCTTGGGAAGATGACACAAAGAATGGTTGAAAGCAAGTCCAAACTCACTACTGCCATTTCCCCCATCCCTACTTCATATATCTTTATAGGCAAGAAATGGTGTTTGATTTTGCTGCACCCTTCATGTTCTCATGGCATTATAAATAGATTTGAGGAATGCCAACCACGTTTGAATTTAGAGCCAATGCAAAGAACATCCAGGCCAGCAGTTACACACCAAGATATTTGAATTACAACACTTCATTGTCAATGTGTCCCTCCCCACACACACTCTTTACTCAGTTTGGAATATGCTGTTTCAAAACTCAGCTCAAGTAATTTTGGTTTTGCCCTCAAGCACAAGTGTAGTTCAAAAACACTCAAGCTGAGGTTTTTGACCAAAATTATTTTCCTTTTGTATATTCTCAGCCAGCAAAATACAAAGTACAACTGTTCACTTTCAGCTGGAGGAAGTATCATGAAGTGATGTGGTGTTCTTCATTATCCTGACAGAATTTCCTTGAATGCAATTTCAGCACGGTTTGATTGGAACTGTCTAGGAGAATAACAGTAGAGCATTAAACTGTATAAAACTCTCCAAGTGTATGAGGTGCAGTCTTGATGGAGATGTTGGACATCCTGAAGAGCTGCTGCCATGTTCTCTGCTCTGTGTCTCAATGCCTGACTGCAGCCCATAACACTGTTGTGTCAATTGGTTGTTTTTATGGCTCCCTGGGAAAACAAAACTGTCTGCTGTCATTTCACATGTTTCTGGGTTGTAGTTTGGTACACAGACAAAGACTGAAATAGGTAATTTATATATATACAGAACACCATCATTTCTATAACCCAGGGACTTTCATAGTTAAATTCAGATTCTGGCTCAAGAGGAAGTTTCTGAATCAAACCCAGAACAGCAAAAGGGTGAACGAATGGAAAGTCTACAGCTAGAAGTTATGAGTCATATTTCATAAAATTGGTTGCATCTGTTTGCTGAGCTACTTCTCTAAAGCTTTCTCTTACTTGCAAGTTTAATTCTGCAGCCCCAAAAAAACAGCAATTAAAGGCAGTAAAAAGGGCGTGTGCTTTGCAACACACCTTTATAGGCAAAAGACATTTGGAAAATGTTCCCTTCACCTCTAAAACTCATTGATGGCATGTTGAGATTCCCAGGTTCTGCTGGGAGAAAGCAAGAGTGCTCCTTTCTGATGAGGTCTCCAGCTTCTTATCCCATCTTTATGTGGAAAACACAGACCTGGAAAGAGAGAAGGGAGCAAGCAGCACATGGAGCCTCAGCAGCAGGCAAAGCTGGAGGAAGGGCTTGACCCAAATTTAGTTATTTTAGAGATGACTCAGGGAAGTGAAGAACAGTTTGTGACTTTATAAAATGAAATTTGTCCCCCAGCCATGAAAGGTATATTTAAGGCAGGTGTCACAGACAGCATCCCTTCCAAGGAGAAGATTTAGTTTAGGCTATATGAGAATAGAAAAACAAACAAACAAACAAACAAAAAACCACCAAATCAAACCTTAAAGCAATCTCTTTTCATCCAAGGTGTTTCTGAATACCTGACCAGCGCTCACTTGGCAGCATTATTTGGCATATAAAGATATTTACAGGAGTCACAAATAATTTATGGCTGCAAGTACCAAAATGTCACTAATGTTAAGTGTTCACCTACCTTAGAGGACTGTAAATGTTTACAGAAATTGAAAAGAAGACATCTGCTAAGCCTAACACTTTGGCAATTGAGCAAAATGGTTTAAAAATTTATATTACTGGGATTTCTAGTTGTGGTTTTTTATATGATCTTTGCAGGGATGATTTGAGTTCTTATTTGAGAATCAGGAATATTTATGTATTTCATGACATAAGGTCTACTACAGAAGAAAATCTTGCGAACCACTGAAAAAGGATGTAGATAATAACCTAGCACATACATTGCTCTTTCCCTTGACACCTCTTGGAACCACAATGGCAGAGAAGGTGAGTAACTGCAGCATCCTCATCTTTGTAACTCCTCTGGAGCATAAGATATAGTTACACTGCAAGTGAACTCTTATTGCATCATACAGGCTCAAAATGAACAGCAATCTATTTTTACTTAGGAGAAAACAGACTGTGTATCTCATCTGTTCAGCTATATTTTATGCCCAGCTGCTTTTTATGTCCTTGTTTCAGATAAAAAGATGCTGGAATCTTCCAAGTGCCTCAGAGAGCCCATTTTGTCCACCCTCCTGAAAAGAAGGCTCTCCAAAGCTGTGCACTGACAGGCTGACCTGCAGGGAGGAGGACACACTGCAGGTCCCAGGCTAGGCAGGAGCTTCATGCTGACATCTCTCTGGGAAAAAAAAACGGAATTATATCCATAGCTCATGCCTACAGGTCTTCAAACACATGACAAAAGGTTAACTAAAAACAAGCTTAAAAGAAGATAAGCTGGGCAGAGGCACAGCCTGGTTTGAGCATCATGCTGACCCCAAGCAAGGTGAGATAGCAGCACCTTAGGAGGACACCTGCAGCAACCAGGACAGCTGGAAAGGACAGCTGGGCACTGCCATGGGTTTATAAAACGTGGCAGAGGCCCCAGAGGGTACAGATTGCCACCTTCTCAGCATTTCCCTTTAGTACCACAAAGCTTTTCAACATAATTTCCAATGTCATACAGGATGCAGCACAAAAAGGCTCTTCCCATTATTAGAACATATTTTTAAATCAAATGTACAAGAAGGGGATTTAAAAAACCCATTCAGATGTTAAATAGGCAGCCATGTTTTGAGAAGTTGAGATTCCATTCAATAACAAAGTAAACAGGTTCTGGGCCTCCAATTCTTGTTCTCAGCTGAAGTTTTGAAATCTTTGTTTGCATGTCTAAGCAGGAGCTAAAAATTGCCCAGTCTGCAGTTATCCAAATATCCAGTTCAAGGCCCAGCTGTATCTGCCTGCTCATACACAATGCATGACTCAACATTAATCTACTTTTCTTTTCTCTCTTCCCAATTTCTGCCTTCTCTTCCACAACACATTCCTCTACCAAATCAGCAGCAATTGGAACTAGCAGTGTTTTCTTTGTAGGGACACATCCATAGCAAACACAACTTTCCCCTGACACTGGAGCTGGGATGTGCCTGCTGGAACAGAGCCCTGGACGTGCTGTGTCATAATAACCTCCACAGGCCTCTGAAACATTTAACATTTAGGTGAGTAATGCTGCAGATCTGCATTAGAAAGGACATGCTCCTATTTTTATCAGTTTTGGAACTTTTTTACAGGCAACTGTTTGCTCTAGAAACTCTCAAGTGAAGTGGAGCAGAGGTTCTGAGTGGACAGGGGTAGAGTGAAGGACACAGGGTCAAAGCCGCTGACCCTCCCATTCCTGCCCCGTTTGGGAATTTTTAATGTGCACACTAAGTGCAGACAGCCTCCACAGAGTGCTGCCTTACTCAAAGGCTCTCAGCCTTGGCAGAACAAACAGGAAATAAAGATTTCACGTTGGGTTTTCTTTTCAATCCACATAGAAATTCAAAGAGGTTGGGAAAAACCCCTGTAAACTCTGGAGGAACAATAGAGTCAGAGGGGTCACCTCCAGCTGCAGAATTAAAAATGAGCCTTCAAATATCTGTACCTGTTAAAAGCTACTTTTTTTTTTTAAGGGAAGAAAACACTGACCAATTGCAGCAGGGACATGAACACAACCAGGATGCACAGAACAGTGTTAATCACCAGGCTACCATTCAGGAACAAACCCAAGCTTAGTAACAATATTGACTATCAGGAGAATAAAATAGAAGAAAAATTGTATTTTGCATATTACTGAAAAAAATTTCAGTAATTTCAGTTTTTCATCAATGAAAGCTGTCTTACTAAAAAAAAAAAAAAAAAAGGAAATCAAGTATATAAATATTCCCAGCACGTCCCACGTGTAAAAAGTCTCAGTAATGCACTACATAATTTTCATTTAGGTCTAAAGTAGCAGAACAGATGGGGTCCCAGTAGTCAAAAGTAAGCACGTTATGATTATTGGCAGCTATTAAACTTCTGCTAATAAATGACATTATGAAGTAATATGTTGTGCCTAACATTGTAAAAGTTTGTGATGATAGTTTACAAGGAAAAAATATTGAAAAATCATAACATGAAGAACAGCAAAAAGGAACAGAATGATGTAACATTTCAGTAAAAGGAATTCCAAGTCTTTTTTAAAATTAGAAAGTTGTCATTTATTTTTGCTTAAAAAAATACTCAGCATAAGCCAAAGGACACTTTTTAAAATAACTCAGCCATTTTATATTGGAGTGCTCAAAGTGCCTTGATATCTTAAAAACAACCCAGTTATCCATCAGACAAACCCAGGCAGTTAACTTGATTTCTGTCTTGATTTACTTCCCCAGTCATTTGTTGTCTCCTTTATCTAACAGTAACTGCAGGTGTGTGACTCACAAAGGGGTCCAGCTGACCATGCCAGGTGATTCAGCCCTGTCCTTCAGCCTTGGCCCCCATTCTCAGCCACAGAGCTGCTTGGAGATGAGCAATCTGTTGAACCTGATTCAAGCTTTAGCAAACGTTAGAGATTTTCCCTCCTCTCCTATAGCAGTTTTCTCAAATAAATATTTATGCTTTTTTTTTTGTCTGAATAGCTGGGGGTCAGTGCTTATAGTTTAATTGTTCATATAATATTTTTATTACTATTTAGTTATTATTTTGGTTCTTAATCATTTAATGTGAAAGCTGGTTGGTTTTCACCATGGGTTTTGCAGATGCTTTGTCCTGTTCAGAAGAGCCTACATTGGCATGAACAAAATCAAGCCAAGACCCCACAGAGCATGGCAAACACATCACCTCTGCTGGGGAGCCCAGCTGTGTGTCCCTGTGTGTCCTCATGCCCAGGGGTGCCAGGGGCTGGCCATGTGTGTTATCCTCCAGGGTCACCTGCTGGCCAGCCCGAGCCCTGCCAGAGCTGCCAGGACAGGAACAGGATGGGGTATTTCCCATTTTACACCACCAAATCCCATGGGCAGCCTAAAAAGCTGCAGCTTGCTTTTGATCTGAAGAGGAACCAACCCCTTTCACAGGGCCTGGCTGCCCTTGGCCAAATACAAATGGAAGTGGGAGCAGCAGAGCACCATTCCTGCAGGGAGTTTGGGGAACACAGGCACCAAACTGTGCCTGTGCAGGGCCTCCAAAAGGCTTAGGCCAGGCCCAAAATCAGCTCACCAGGGCTCACCAAAGCTCTGCTCACCAGGGCTCAGTAAAGCTCTGCTCTCCAGGGTTTAGCAAAGCTCTGCTCACCAGGCTCAGCAAAGCTCTGCTCACCAGGGTTTAGCAAAGCTCTGCTCACCAGGGTTTAGCAAAGCTCTGCTCACCAGGCTCAGTAAAGCTCTGCTCACCAGAGTTTAGCAAAGCTCTGCTCACCAGGCTCAGTAAAGCTGTAACACTGCCAGGGCTCAGGACTCATTCCTCGACTGCTGGAGTCAACAGAAACAAGGCCAAGGCCAAGGGACCTCGACTTCATTAAGACTCCCCATCAATCTTCAAAGATACTCCAAAGGTTCTTCTGCAGCCTCGTGGAGCCTCTGTCCAAGCAGGGATTGGTCACTAAATCAGGCTGTCAGCTGCAGACCCTTTGCAACAAACC
>VZTT01043321.1:76651-123690 GCA_013400855.1 Buphagus erythrorhynchus | reverse complement strand
AAGTCCAAAGGTAATTGGAGAGTAGCATTGTGGGTATGTTTGGATAATTACTTGAAATCAAGGACCTGTAAAGAGCATGTTTATTTCCAGGTTTACACCACCTTCGTTTTCAGTGCTGTTTGAAGAGGACAAGTACAACAATAAACATTTTTGATAGCCACTTCAAGATCACAAGAGGTGCCCAATATTATTATTGCAACAGATCCTACAGATGCTTAAAATCACATAGTAGATATTAATATCTTATTTCATTTCATTGCTGCATTTAGTGAAGCAAGAGTTTTATGAGAATTTGGTATTGTCACTGACCTTTTCTCCTGAAAACATTTACCACCATATTCACCATCAATCCTTCCTTCAACGGCATCTGTTTAAGCAAAAATAAATATTTTATTTATTCTCTTTTTAGCTTAATCTTTTTTCCCCCATTACTATTTTGACTTAATAAAAGGACTTTTAAAAGGGTCAGTAACTATGCCTGTGAAATGTACCATCTGGGAAAAGAAACAGATCCAGATTGCAGATGAGTCTTAAAAGAGAAGTATTTTACAAAACAAAGCAGCCAAAAAAAGGAAGATTTTTTAATTTTCATTTTTGTCATTCTACCCCATCAAATATGGTTTCCACTAAATGACAGAGAGGAGGGAGAACTAGAGAAGACACTGCACTAGTGAAAGACAAATAGCTTTTTATACTGCGTAATTGCATGCATTGTATGCATGGGGTTACAATGCAGGAAATACTTAAGCCTGCTGTGATTCAAGGTTCATATGGAAACAAGCAAGTCTTCTGATTTAAAAGGAAATAAATCACTTCAATCTCAGGTTATCAGCTGTGGCAGTGATGGGAATGTTCTCTCCTTGTTTCTGCATTTATGATGTTTCTTTTACACCACTATAAAGAGATGTTCAACTATCACCATGAGAGTATGTGGCAGGCAACAAAAATAATCTTGGAACACAGAAGGATTATAGGGAAAAAACGTCCTCACATTAAACTGGCTATTACATCCCAGATTTCCATCCAATTCTTTAGCATCTGAGACACCCCTTAAGAAGGTCCATACTTAATGCATTATCATAACCTAGTTCTATTACAGTCTGAGAGCTCTGAAAATGCTTTTTCACCCCTATGTTCAGCAGTTATTGATATTGCTGAAAAAGCAGCCATTATGAAACATGAAACACCCAAGGCCATTTTGTGCTATAAAATAGCACATCTGTTGAGTGGTTGGGAAGGATACTGCAGACTTGCTGTCATGGAATAGTTCCACTCAGTGCAGTTAGCCTAGGAATGACTGTAATCAAAAGCAACTGATTTACCCTGTTGAAAGTTATTAAAATCTTTCATGCTTGCAATTGGTCCTATGAATGCTGTCATGCACTGTCATGAGAAGAGTGCCTTTAAATAGCTCATGACATTTCCTGTGTTAAGGCTATTTCCAGAATCTATGCTTCCCATATTTCAGAAGAATTCTTCTCAGAAACATAGATATGAATCATTAGCTATTCGAGGTATATAATGATAAAAAGCCATTTCCTATGCAGGGAATACTTTTCGGAAATGTATTTGTTCTTCTTTCTGCTCATGCAATTCCTCTGTAATACTACATGTATTTGTACAATCAAAAGCTTTACCAACTACATCTACAACTAAAAAGTAAAAATAAATGAACATGTAACCTGACAGTTTAGACACTGTAAGTTGGGTCTCTTCACATCATTCTGTGAGGTCACAGAATCATAGAAAAGTTCAGTCCAGAAGGGACTCTTGGAGATCATCTGGTCTATTGTCCTCCTCCAAACAGGGATACTTTAAAAGTTAAGTCCAAGGAATACAGAAAGCATTAAATGTCTCAGGTGTAACTACTGGAGCTGGAACCAAGAAACATTTGCAGGTATGTTGTAGGTCTCCTAAAAAGGAAAACCAAAAAGCATCTTGGGAGGAAAGTGAAGTTATCTGGTGGTTTGAAAGGAGCCACTGAGCCACTGGGTGAGCCATTTGATTCAAACCAGGATTCTCCACTAGGATACCAGTCAAGTGTTCCATGAGGGCGTGAGCCTCTGGATCCTGACACAAACTCCCTTGCTGTTAAACCAGAGTCCCTAGAGGTCAAAATTTCTCTTAATCCATTCTTTGGCCCATAAGTGATGTTCCCTATACTGGGACTATGTCAGACTGTCCGTACTCACCCAGAAGAATGAACTAACAATGGAAAGAATTACATGAAGCTGGGTCTTCAGCCTGGCATGACAAAAGCTTTTCTCATCAATATAACGTCCCTTTTTCCTAGCTCAGAAGTGAGCCATACACAGGTGGGTTTACTGCTCCATATAAAGGTTTTTGGAGTCTTGAAGGCAGTAATAACACAGCTTCACCATGATTCTTATATAGATACGAAGCATCTTGAGGCATAAAAAACTAAATTACCAGTCTTACTTTGCCAGAAATATATGACCGATTATCTGTCTGCTTCAATGGTGTTGGTCATTTCAAAGCTGTAAGTAAAAAGAAAATGCAGGATCTTTGTACATATACTGCCCAATTATAAAATGAGTTAATGAACCTGGGAGATTAAACATAAGACATTTACAAATGAACATAGAAAGCAGAAAGGCACCAAGTGCAATTCTTGCTGTCATTTCTCTGCTGAACCATTTCTAAGCTTAATTTGCCTGTATTTGAGTCAGCAATCAAAGCGAACATTAAAACACCTGAGAGCTAAATTATGTAACAAATCGACACAAATTCAGGCCTTTGCTTTCCTACAGAAGCTTGTCTTTAAGACAAACACATTACAGTTTCATCCTGGAACAGTCCTAGGAGTCTTAATTTATAAAAATCTTTTTACTAGAAACCCTTGGCAACCTTGGGTTAAAGATAATGGGCAAAAAGTGAAAATGCTCTTCTTTTTTTTTAAAAAAAGGGTGCAACTTTTATAATTTTGTATTTTCCTGTGTGGCTTCAGATTAAACTGCTGATCTCTTGATAATGAGACACTGTTTTATGAGATACATTAATCTCAGTTGCACCTTCTGTGTAGCCACTTGGTTAAAGCCTGGTGTGCTTTGCACAGATATAAAAACAAAGCTGGTGTGATGTATTATACAAATATAGTGGCAGAGCCAGAGGCACAGAGTATGAATTCCTGTGAACTCAGCAGGTTTTGTGGTACTGAATACATTCTTTCACCATACTGCTGTGAAGGGTACCTTACCTGTGCCCATTTGCTCACAAAACTGTGCTCTGAGCCTTGGAAATCTCTTCACCTTCTCATTTCAAACACCCACAGGGCTATGAAAGTTCCATTTATGCTGTGATTTTCCTCATTTTCAGAAAGGTTGAAAGCCTTTGCATGGTATTTGGCATGTATGAGTTTAGGTATGGTCAGAGATTTTGAGGTAGATATGTTCCTGTTGTCTTCAGAATCATAGAATCATGGTATGGTTTGATTTGGAAGGGACCTTAAATATCATCCAATTTCCTCCATGGGAATGGACACCTGCCACTAGACCAGGTTTCTCAAAGCCCCATCCATTCTGGCCTGCAGCACTTCCAGGAATGGGACATCCACAGCTTCTCTGGGCAACCTGTTCCACTGTCTCTCACCACTCTTACAGTGAAGAAATGCTTTAATGCAGTTTCATTTTGTCAGGAACTTCAGAGTATCTGGGGGATGTGTAGAGCAGCTGTAACAATGAGGACAATGAATTTTGGAACAAATTTAGAAAAGACTTGTCAAATATACTATAAATCTGCGTCATTTACTAAGATGGGACAGCTTCCCAAATGTGTAAATCAACCACATCATTAGATGGTCATTGGAGCCAACATGGAATTGATTGGATTCAAATTTCTGAGTGATGCTTTGCCATAGATCAGCTTGTATGACTTTCACAGTTCCTTTTGATGTTTGATAGGATGGTTAAATTCCAAGCACGAAGATGGCCCAACACAAAAATGCCTTCTCCTGCCACCCAGCAGATTATCAGTATGTTTGGAGAGGTCCCAGGAGCAGTGGGGAACACAGCAGGGATGTTGTGTGGCTGTCTCAGCAGTGCTCACACACTGATATTTTGTACACCTAATACCTGGTTGTATGGCAGTGTGGAGGGCATCCTAAAATATGGAATGTTCCAGCAATAAATATATGTGATCCAAGTGCAAAGCACCATGAGCCAGCTGGAAATGTGATATTAGTTAATTAAGAATGAAAGTACTTTAGTATTTTTTAAAGTTCAGTCTTTGGTTTATTTAGCTATTTTTTTGATGATTTCCTTTTATTTCAGAACAGATTTAGGCTTCAAAAGTCTTAAAAAATTGCATCTATATCCAAATCTACATTCTATATCCAAATCTACATTTTGCTTTCTGAATGCATCCAGCCACAAGGAATGTAAAGTAATTTCTTGTTTCCTTTAAATGTTTATAAAATAAATCATACAAATCTGCAAATTTAGCAGAACAGATTTCTTGTGGTTAAAATATCCAGTATATGGATCATGTTTCATGATAGAGAAAATACTTGCTACTAAGTAATTTCACATTTTAATT
Source organism: Buphagus erythrorhynchus (assembly GCA_013400855.1). Taxonomy (NCBI): domain Eukaryota; kingdom Metazoa; phylum Chordata; class Aves; order Passeriformes; family Sturnidae; genus Buphagus; species Buphagus erythrorhynchus. Next base: position 119,136 of record VZTT01043321.1, on the reverse strand, counting down.
ATGGTATTTCTTAGAAATACTTTTTTTTAAAGCTTTATAGTATCTTGAACAAATATGTTTATGGTGGTGTTCAAAATAATAATTCAAATAGCATTTCCAGGTTTTTTTCCGTTTGGATTCAAACTCATGCCTTTAATCTTACCTAAACTTTGAAATAGGAGAAACACAACTTGTGCCTCCTATTTCAAGAAGAAGTTACAAAAATCTTGGTACAAAAACTGAAACAAAGTTTAAGGAAGTCTGGAAGTCTGGAGCTACCACAGAGTGGGAAATGCAGCTTTCAAATTAAATGCGAACGTCTGACTTCAAAGTCCAATTTATTTCTACAATTTCATCAGGATTTGGGCCCAGTCCCATGCCCTGTGTCATTCCTTCACCCTCTTTTGTCAGCAGCCACCCATCATAGTGAGACATACAACAGATATAATCCCAGCACAGTGCTTGCTCACTTGAGTTACAGTATTTTGTTTCCACCCCACAATTTGAGATTTGTTTTACAAATATTTCACACTGTACATTAATGTCTTATTTCTCAACCTTTTCCAGTAGTTCTGTAAATACTGATCTGTACTCAACAGTTATTTCTTCCTTTTGACTATATGTAGCCCTCACAGAGTTAGAAGGGCTTTTACCCTGTAGACAGAATTTTATTCTTGCAATCAGTCATGCATTGAAATTTCCCTTTCAGGAAAAAAGGAATTTTATGCAATTTTGGGACAAGACATCTTAAATACAAAAATAGCTCCAGGCCCAGGCAAGTGGTCATAAAGCTGTAAAGAATATGACATCAATTTTCTCATGACACTTTAAACCAAATGCAACAAGCAGGCAACAAACAACAACATACCTTCCTAGCTAGCACAGACACCAAATATGAATGGTGTCATTTACTCACCACAAACAACTTATTAAAAAAAACCCATAAAGATCTATGTAATGCTCCCTTGTAAAGAACAAACAGTTCATTTAAATAAGATTCATAACTTTTGTGCCAAGTTTGAGAATCTGGAAAATTAATCTCTGTGTGGGTGGAAGAAGTGCACTTTTTTCCTTGACTAAACACAACTTTCCTAATTTTAAAAAAGGGCCCTCCAAACCACAGTGGAGCTCCTTTCTGTGGTGACCTGCCATGGTGATAGTGGGAGCATTCCATGTGTTTCCTTTCCAGATGTTGGTGAGGCTGCAGAGCACCTGTGCACAGAGCACTTCTGTTCCCCCTGCACAGCCTGTTTCTGCCACTGCAGGGTTCCACCTCTCCTCCCACCGTTGTATATCCCAGTGGCACCAGCTGGGACATACATGTCCTGACCATGGAGTGCCAGGACACAGCAGGCACTGACCAGCCTGGTTTGGCTCCGGGGTGTGCAATTCCTGTTAGTCTGCTCCAGGTGTCAGCATGCCCCAGCACCTCCTGGGGTCCCAGCTCCATGTCTCTTACAGGCCGTGGGCTACAGAGCTTCCCCACCTGAACTCAGGAAAATTATTCTGCCCTTTGTGGGGCTGGAAGTGGAACAGGAGCTGTTGGGAAAGGGCCTGAGGGCCTGGAGATGTCCTTCTGCACTCATATAGGTTGGTCTGTCCCCTCAGAGCAGAGAGAGGATGCCAGCCAAATCCCAAGAAGATCCCAAGGAACAACATCCAGGTATGGAAATCTGCTAATCCAGGTCAGAGGCTGCTCCACATAGGATCTTGCTTTAACTGTGCAGAGAAGATTCAGGGTGACACAGCCACAATCTACATAAAACTCATTTTTCCTTTCCCTTCCACAGTGGTAATAACTAATTTTAAAAATATGTGCTCTTTATGAGCCTGACTAATACCCTTTAGGCGTCTTTCTAATTACTTCAATAGCCTTGGGTGGGGTCTTGGAAGTTTTAGTTACCTTTTGTGCCAATGGGGTCAGCTGCTTCTCCTCTGGTGGTATGTGTCCACATGGGAGAGAGACAACATGGAGAAGGTTTCGGCACATATGTCTTCTCTGCTCTCCTGGAATTCAGTACTGCCTCAGCAGACTAATTAACAAGCCATGGGGAACCACAGAGGCATGGCATTTGTTATAATTGGAAGTAAACCAAGAAGAGCATTTGGGCAAAGAGGGAGGCAGAGTATACCACCACAGGTAAACTGCAAAGCCACAAACTTGGTATGCAGTGCTTGGCCCCCAGCCCACCTCTGCTCCTGCCGTTCTGTCAGCCCCAGAGCTGGATACCAGGAGGAAGCAGGACACTGGGTCACTGCTAGAGGAGGCTGTGGGACATGGAGGCAAAGAGAGGTAAGGACAGCTGCTGGAGAGAATGTAAATCCTCTCGAATTTGCAGCTGCTATGGCTCACTGGGTTATATTGGGAGACACAGTCTCTGCTTCACCATCTGAATGTCCTATCTCCTTTCTGCCTGTCAAACACAAAGTTCTGCACCATTCAGCTATCCGTGAAGACCTAACAGCTCTGTTGCAAATAATACTCTGTGATTAAAATAGGAGTCCTGAAATACATTTGGTCCCCTTGCCAGAGAGAATGTTTCAGGACCAAGCCCTAGTTTATTAGGAAAATTAGAATAACATCAGCACTATTATCTCCCTGGGACACATGCTTGAAACCAGCTATCTTCTCAGTGTCTTTCTGCTTTCCAACTAAGGACAGCAGGCCATGCACATCCCCAGAGGGAGGGGGTGGAGGCAATAAAGGAGGTTTTTGTCACAGAGGCAGTAACCTGTAAAATCTGCAAACCTACCTTCATCTTTTCCCTTTGCTGTGCAATGTTTCAACAACTTAGCTCACCTGTTGGCTTTCTATTAGGCTTACTGTCAAAATAAAAACAAAAAATAAAGATAGTGCCTGAAAGAGAGAGAGAGAAGGAATTAACCATCTTCTTTTTATAATTGCATAGAGGTTTATGTTAAATTTCTTTTTTTTTTTTCCTTAGGCTTCCCCAGTTTGTTAACATTTATATTTAATCTCTCTTTGATACTTCCCAAAATCTGTTTCCACTTAATCTGTCTCCTTCCCTTATTCTCCTATTTTAACTCAAATGTGGCATAACTATTAGATCCAGCTCTTAAGAGTACAGGGTCAATTTTGCTTTCCCTCATTTCTGCTGTCAACAGCCAGCATCATGTGAGGACACAGAGGGACCTGTTGGAAGTGATAATGTACATCATTTTCAAGCCCTCCGTTCATCTGGACACTTTGTTTTAATTTAATGATCAAGAAATTTCACAGTTCACAGAAAGAGGTTATCTGATACTGACCTTAATAGTGACATAGATCTACATTTAGAGATCACTGGGATGTAGAAGTGGTCACAAGAGGACTGTTATGTGAGCAATTTTTCCTACTCTTTTTTCAAGTTTTCTGTCATTCCTTAGCAAGCTGCTGGCACACACTGTGCTCAACACTGTTGTTGTCCTTGTACTTGGGTCCACCTGTGCTCAGATAAAATTTGCCATGTGTTTTCTGTACCCAACCAGCCTGGCACCCCTTTGCTGTGCCCCAAGGCACAGGATCTGACCTGGAGGGGCAGCTCCAGGCCAGTGAGGCCAAGCAGTTCCCAGCTGCACCATCCTAAGCAGCAAATTGGCCAAGAGGGGCCCCAGAGCTGTGATGGGGCCACAGGAGTGAATGAAGTCTCGCTGGCTGGGGAGCCTGTCCTCATCCCCCAGCATGAAGGACAGCTTCTCCTGGTGTCCAGGTGGAATAGAGGCACTCATGGTGCAGCAAGCACCTTGGTGAATGAGCTCTTGTGGAAACAGCAAGCTGGAAATGCCCAGTATCCCGAGGCTATAAAGCTCTGGATTGTGACTCTCATTGTGACTAAATCCTCAGAGCATTGTGCTAAAATGGGTTTTCTGTACTTTTTTCTCATCTTCAGCCTTGCTCTGCAGTTCGACTTAAACCTTTGCTTCCATGCTTCAATTCCACATGCAATAGGCAGGAGGTTATCTCTTCCATATTCCTTCTCCTCTGCTGTTTTCCTCCTTTTACTGCCTGCCCTGCAGCATTGCCCCTGTGGGATTATTCATTATCTCCCATTACACCTCTGCATGCTCTTGACCACTGTGAGAGCTTTTCAGTGTCAGGTGCCTCAGACAATCTCACCATGCCAGTGCTGCTGCATAGCTGTCCTCCCATGGAGTGGCGACATTTTAAAAACAAGGGGATGTGTCTGTTGTGGCTCTGCCCAGCTCCCATCACACCTTCCTCTGACTCTGTTGATGCTTTTGTGTCTCCAGCACTCTGAACAGTGATGCATCCCCCCCTTCATGCTGAGCTCTCTAACACCCACATTATTAGGGATTTGAATTCTGCTTGAGGAAACCTCATATCTGAAGCTTGGTTAAAAGATAAGATGTCTCAGTCATGTTAACACAGATGTATGAAAGGGAGACAGACAGAGAGACATCTTGTTCTGCACTAGGCATTTTCATGTTTTTTCAAAGAAGATAGTCATAAAACCTGTGTCTATAGATAAAAACCTACCACTGCTTTCTGTGGAGCCTGGACACCATTTAGCTCCAAGGGAAGACAAACTTCTTCATTTCTTCAGCTGTTTGCATAATCCTTTTGAGCTTTGTAAACTCAATTTAAAGTACTAAATCCAAGCCATTACTGATTTGAATTTTGGTGCCCAAACCTCACTTAATGAGGTGTATTAAACCTAGTTCAGCTTATCATATGTCCTGTTACAGGGGCGTAATTAATACTGAGTGGAAACCAGGTTTCCTGCCCTGCAAAAGACTTTCCATTTAACATTTCCAAATGTTGAGACAAATCCAACACCTTTTTCAGAAAGGGAGGTGTGACTTCACTCCTTTTGTTAATGTGGCTTCACTTTGTATAAGTAAATACTCATTAAGAAGAAGAGTGAGGAAGGTGCTCATTAGGTCTATAAAAGGCTGATGGGAGGTGAAGGAGACAAGTTGGAATCCCTGTCTCCATTAATATTGATTTCCTTGAAGGAAACTGAGTCCTTACAATGGAGGAGCCTGAAGGATTCTCTCCACATGCAGGCAAGTGACAGGTAAGGTTCCCATCTCAAATGTGAGAGTTACAAGGATTTAAATCCAAGTTTTCCATGTTTTGTAGCAATAGACTAAAAGATTTTATTAATTCACTGAGGACTGAATGCTCTCTTAAGTTGGAGCAACAGTTCCCTCTGGGGTTTAGAAACATTTCCTGCCAGAAATGATACACATATTTTCCCCAACTCAGAAAATTTTGGTTTCATTTAGTTGACATTTTCCAAGAAGAAATGTATTAATCATACAGTTCCCTCCCACCTCTAGGTTTAACAATTAGATTTTACTGTTTAGAAAAAGGAGATAGTACTTTCTCTCTCCCTTCTGCAGCATGCCTGCTGTATTCTATATGCACTTCTCTTGTTTTAGAGGAAGGAAGGAAGGAAGGAAGGAAGGAAGGAAGGAAGGAAGGAAGGAAGGAAGGAAGGGTGGGTCAGTCTGGCCTCCATGGCAGTTTTTGCTTTTGTGTGCGACAGAAAGAGTTTGGAACACAAATAATGGTTCAAGTCCCACTGAACTAAAGTATCTTAGCCATAGGGAATTGTTCAGCTCACAGACAGGATGGAGGTCTCAGTGCTCAGTGGATCCTCAGTTCACGGGAGGCTTGGTGCAAGTCAAGCTAATTACAGTGTTCCCCATGTGTCTTGGCACTTGATACAGCCCAGGATGCAAATGAGCAGCTGATGCAACCTCTGATGAGTGACAACCATCAGAGAGGGAAGGTTGCTGTGGTGCAGTAGATTCTGTACTGCTGGGATTCACAGGCATGGAAGACAAATTGTCCCCTCACCAAGGGAGCTGCTGTCAGCAATGAGCCCTCTCCTGCTGTGTGATTACGCAGAGACGTGTACATGCCTCCATGTATAGCTCTTCAAGGAAAACAGAGGAGGTGAGAACTTCCTGGTTTTTCCATTACATTTGCTCTCAACCTTTTGTGCCAAAGTGAAGAAGAAAGTGAGGGCACATCAGAAAGGAACCAGCTTACATCCTTCTCAGAAGCAAGAGAGATACTTGGTTGTGTTGTCACCCCTGCACTGTGACATATATGATCAGGAAATCTTGGCAGATAAAAAGAATGGTATGCTATAAATTTGGGTGATTTGTGGGTGCTATCACAGCAGGGGCAGCCTATTCTGGAAGGGATCAGAGAAACGGAGCAGGCAGCAGCAGCAAAAGTTCAATTTTCCCCTCTCCTGAAGCAGCATGTCTGACACAATTGGCAGCTCATTTCTCCTGCCCTTGGATGTGAGCTGCCTCTGAATGCCTCCCTTGTGCTAGGGCTGGTACTGAGCTAAATGTGGGCCTGGTGCCAATGATTACAATTCCCATTAGCTGGAATATACATTAACTTCAGAGGTTTCAGACCTCTCCAGCAAGGGAATTGCCTGCTGTATGCATCCATTATTTTTCTGGAAGAGAAAGAACTCTGTTTCGTGCCTGTTATTCACTCACACAATCTGTTTGTTTTGGTTTATTCTGGGATTTTTTAGGAAGCTGGCACTGTTAGAAACAGTTCTATAAAGGCCCTGAGGCAGTTTTGTCACCACAGTGGAGTATTTTATGCTACATGCCTTGTCATGCAACGTGGCACTGGGCGGCTGCAGCTGCTGGGGATGAGGACATGCCCCAGCCACAGGCAGCTCCAGGAGCCTGGTGGGATGGCTGTAGGGTGGCATCTACCTCTGCCCCACCACCTGTGTGCACACAAGGTGAGAGGATGCCCTGTGAGGCCAAGCAGAGAGCCAGGGATCACAGCTGGTAAGAGTCTCTTGAAAGCTGCAGTGATTTAAAGCAGTTGTGAGAGCTCTTTTAAAGCCAGGGCATTACCTAGGCTTTCCACTCACCTTTGCTTCTTTATCCTTGATCAAATCTCACGTCCTGGGCAGATTTTAGCAATAAGCCTCAGTTGTTAAATCAATGAGCTCACTCCTCTGCTGAAGCCTAAGATACAGTCTAGGGCTTTAAGATGCTATTCACTTCACAGCTGTTTATCAAGAAAAATCCTGGTTCACAAGTCTGAAAAGTGTGTTTTGAACAAAAATCCAACACTTAATGTGTTCAAGTTATTTATTTTTATTTTAGTCTGTGCAGCCTAGAAGATTTAATTGATTCCGACCTCCTTTTCCTCTCCAACCTGTGCGTTATTTTCTGTGCTGTCAGTAAAACTGTGTCTCAGCTCTTACCACTATGATATAGTTGCTGTTTCACTAAAGGCGGCCAGAGAAACTCCTGGAGAAGTGACTTGATCTGCTGTGGCTCTTATGTGTCCTCATACCTCCCTACACCTGAAACAGGTGTCTTGATTTTTAATCTGAAGAATCCGGTCACTTTTTTAATATCCTAAGGCTTCTAAACAAATCTGTGTGCTAAATATTGCTGTTGGTTGTCAGCTGGGAATCCTTCAGGATGTGACCTGTTTGAATAAAATAAAGTGAAAATTCCTTTCTCCCTTCCTTCATCTTGGTGACTCATTGCAATCTTAGGCACAGTATGGGGGATTGATCAGACACCTAAAGCACCCCAGGGCATCAGCAGAGGTGAGGGCTTTGTGTTCTTAGTGTGGCACAGACAGGCTCTGGCTGAAGGATTTTAGTCTAAAGAGATAAACAGACAAGGAACAAGGGCAGTGTTGTCCTTCCTTTTCTGCTCACAGGTAAACAAGGAAGGAAAAAAAGTCAGCGTTTTACTCAAAGTTTGCCTTTTACCTGAAGCAAATGTTTGCCTGCATCACACAAAGAAAGAAATGCAAGTATCCCCAAATTACTCTTGAAGACCTTTGCCACAAAGTTGTTCTCATATTTGAAAACTTTGCTGCTTCAGGAAATGATGAATTGGTTCCCTGCAGGTGTGACAGCCAAGTGTACTGGTAGCAAGGAAAAGTAACTCTTGCCTCTCTAAAGATCTGCACATTCTCAGTGATCTGAGGTGTCAGACATACATCAGACCTCCCATTTTTTGAGGATGTTTTGCCTTCCTGCATCCTACCTTACTGCAAACTGGTTTAAGGGGCTTATTTAGGAGACTAGGAACTGCTTATTTTCATTCTGCAGGAAAAATGCAATTGGTTTGTGATTCTTCAATGTAAAACGGCTTGGTGTGGCAGGGAATGCTCATTTTCCAGAGGGCTGTGTTTGGTACCTGAAGGGTCAGGCTTTGCTTTGCAGGCTACCTGTTGCATCTCTCATTGCTTTGTTCATATGGCTGCCCATGAAGAAGAGAAGAGCTGAACCACTCTTTTGCTTCTGCCTGAAGGGAATAGTTTGAGTTGTCTTCTCATCTCTCTCCTGTACTTAGTCCCCCACCCTTCCCTGAAGAGCCCCACCAGTGTCCCACTGGAGTGAACAGTAGGAATATCAGTGTGTTAAAAGGCAGAAGCAGTAGATGAAAGTTTTCAGATCATGAACCAAACTTTCACATTGCACTTCCCTTTGACTCTGGTTTTATCTCAGGGCTTTTGCACAAGAGCCCAGCTCTGTCCAGCTCCTGTGTCTGTTTGCTGATGTCATAACCTTACCTGCATCTCCTAACCCTCACTACTCTATCTCATCACTCCCAACCCTGCCCCTCTTCTGTCACCTTCTTTGCATGATCCAGTCTCACCCCACTTGTCTGGGCCTTCATACACCCCACCTCTAACAGTATCACCACATAATCCATCTTTTTGTATCTCTAATCTCTTAATTTTATAATTATTAGCCAGAGTCTTTGCCTCTCTCTTTACCCCAGAACAATTTTATCCACAATTTTGATAAGCTGACAAATCTTATACTCTGAACTAAAATGTAAAGTCTATAGAAAGCTCTGGTCTGGCTATTCTTGATAATGAATGGAAATAAGCTTATGTTCAACATTTGGTGTTTCACTCTGCTCCTGAGATAGCACCAGTTACTCCTGGGTTTGTATTATCAAGCTCTGTTTTTGTTTTGCTTTGGATTTAACATTTCATAACATTTACTGCGGAGACTTTTTTTCCCTGCAGTTTGAGGATTTAATCATGAAACTCCCTCTGTCAATGTTCACTGCTGTCATTACTGGCTTTTCAGGCTGAAAAGCAGGAAATGCTCTGCATAGCTGACCTTCCTTTATGATATTAGCAGTGATTTGTGGCAAATATTTCTTGTCTGTTGCATTTCAGACCCCGTTTTACAGTAGCACTGCTAACAGCATTTTCTGTTGCTTAACTGTAAGTCATGGCCCTGGTGTTTCCATTGGCTTTGTGCCACTGGAGCTTATCCTGGCAGCCAACAGGTTGCAACAAAGCAGAGCTGATGGGATCTTTGGAAAGTTAAACTATCCAAAGGGTCATGCTGCATTACCCACCAAGGTCTACATGCTTATAGGCTGGTATTAATCCTCAGAGTCTCTCAGGGAGGTGTAGCTGTAGTGATTTACATCAGCAACGCCCAAGCAGCCCCAGGGAAAGTTAACAGTCTGCATTTTATAGGGTGCAGCAAGAGAAAGAAATCAGCCTCCCATCAGTGACTTTCTGTGCTAGCTCCTGCTGACTGCTGACTCCTTCTCCTATCTCCAAGCTCCTTCCACTGTGGATTTTTTGCTGTGAGCAAAAGCACCCTGACTGATGCTTGAGGGACTGAACAAAAAAAGCCCTTGATTTGCATCATAAGGTGGCATCATTAATTTCTACGTATTCTAACACACATTTGACCAAAGCTGGCTTACTGACACATCATTTTTATGAAGTCTTGGTTTAGGGAAGACTCTGGCTCACTGTTGCTGGGCTGAAACTGTAGGCATCACTCTGAGCTGTATTCACAGCTCCAGTTTCAATATCTGGGCTATCTGTACAGTGCCTGGGGAGAAAGCCTGATTTCTGAGAATGTTTCACATAATCCAGGCTGAAACGCAGAGACTAAGTTAGTCAAGAGGAAATACCAAGGAGAAAGGGATGTATTAAATTTTGTGTCTCTTTGGAGCTTAAGGCTAGTTGGAGTTATTTGTCTCTGCTCAAGTTTTCATTGCAAACATGAGTCCCGTCCCTATTTTTTGTATCTAAAGCAGGAGAGAGATCTCTTCTTAGGTACTTAACATACTCAAGCAAGAACCAAGAACCTGGATTCAAATACCTCTTCTACTTGAGGCAACTTGAACTTTCATCTTTCATATGAGCTGGGTGAGTAATGCAGTATCAATGGAATGCGTCCTGTTTCCAAATAAAAAGGCAGTAAAACCTGCATCTAACGTGTGAGTGCTGTGATCACTCTACTTTTCCTTCTCTCTGGCACAATAAATATTTAATTACCTCCCAAAGATAGTAAGAGATTCAGCAGCAGAGTTGAAAAACTCCATTGCAGAAGATCCTGTAATTCGGGTCTTAGGGTATTTCTTATGGTGATATCCACATCTCCTCAGGCAGAGAATGGGCTGAGCCAGGACACCTTATAAAGCAGACAACTTCTCAAATACACAAGTCAAAGAGTAAAATATGTTCCCCATGTGCTTCCTGAATATGTGGAAAAAACTGAAATGTGCAACATGGGACTTGAGAGGGGCCTTTGCAGTTATGTGTTTTTGTGAGTAGTAAGACAAGTCTCAACATTTTGTTTGAAATATGAGCTAGGATGTAAGAAGCTCTGTTTTTCAAGGTAGATACAGTGATACTAGCATTTAAGAAGCCTCACGGGGGAAGCTCAGGAGCACAAAGAATTCAGATATCTGCAAAGCTGCATGTGCAGAATTTAAATTTCAATTATTTAAACGTAAATCTGTAAACTATCAGCTCAGCATCTAAGTGCTCGTGCAAATGGGACCTCAGGCAGCTAGATGAAGGCAACAAGGGAGCTCTAGGGCACAAGGACAACTAAAAGGTGCCCTAAAGTCCCTTCCAGCTTCCAACTCATGGCACTGTATGGCCATGTAAGGTTCATCCTGGCTGTGGCTGCTCTGAGGGTTGGTGAGATTCTGACATCCAAATTGTTGCTGCAGGAAGCTGTAAGCTCAGCTGAGAGGCCAGCAGTAGTCATTATGGACTATGTGGTTCACATGTCAGTAGTCTAATTTCAAAAGATCTTTTCCTCTCCTAGGAGCTTGTGCACAGCTATTTTTTCCCTCTCTTTGTTCTCCTTGTGAAGAGGGTATTTCTTTTCCTCTTGCAGGAGCCACTTTCTCTTTTTGGTAGATGGCAGTGGTGCTGTGTGAGCTCCTGCAGTGCCAGAGCAGTCCTTCCTCATATTTTGGGCAGAGGAATGGACCTACTCTCGGTGTCTGCCCCTAGCCCTACCATCAGTTCATTCAGTGAGTGAGTCACTGTGTTCATGTCTCCATTTCTCCATCCCTGTGGCGGACAGGACATCAGGGTCTGTGTCACGCACACTGTTCCACTGTGCTGGCAGACTGGCAGGCAGATCCTGCAATGCCTATGGCACAGGGCAGGGCTCTGGCTGCAGAGCAGAGATTCCTGCTCAGAGGAACTTTCCATATGCACTCTGTTTTCCTACTGAAACAGGGTACATCTTAAAAAAAGAAAAAAATCTGTCTGTTTGACAGAAGATTTGCAAGGAACATTCACAGAGACTGGGATGTCAGGGCAGACTGCAATCCTGCCCTGGGTTTGGGAGAAACTCATCAGAGCCAGAGCTGGTATCATGAGCTGGTATCGTGAGCTGGTATTCCCCAGTGAAACAGAGGTTATTTTCCTTGGAAGACCCACAGGCTCCTGATCACCCATTGCCTTGCTTTCCCTTCCAGTCACTTTTTAGATTATGTTATTTCACACCATGAGCTACTAAAAAGAACACAGGGGATGCCTCGCTTGAGACACTGGTCACTCCAGAGCATCTCCTGGGAAATTCGGGATTTCTTCTATGTATCCAGCTGACTAAAGTTGTCCTTCTACCATGACAGCATCTGTGATGGGAAGAAAGACAGCTTTGAAGTACCACTACAAGCCCTGCTCTCACCCTTCCTGCACTGCAAAAAGCCAGCTGGCAGCTTCCCTGTTGGGTCTTCATGCACTTCTTTCCACCCTGCCCAATTTCCAGGTTCTTCAAAAGCACTGTGTGGGAATAACAGTGACAGACAGCCACTGACAGCATCAGGATGGAGGACTCAAGAGGAAAAGTTGCTAGTTGGTATCCAGTCATTGGAGTTGCATAAATATCCATTTTCACCTCAAAAAGCCTGCCAGAGGCAGCAGTCACACCTTTCCTGGGCCTGAGAGGTCTCACAGGTACTGGGAGCACTGGAGGACTTGCAGCTCCAACACCTAAATTTGTGAGACTTGGTAAAACATAAATATTCATTTTAACATAACTGTGACACTTAAGTCTAGCACTACATTGATTTGAGATCTGAATACTGACCAGCCAGCAGCCCTCAGCCTCCTGGCTTCAGCAGCATGGTACCCTCTCCTTCCGGATGCATCTTCAGGATGAATTCTTTGCTCTAAAGCTTCCCTGCTATATACTTCCAGAGCAATGTAGGCATGGTTAATATTTATAAATAGTGAGGATTTCTACCCTGCTTCAGCATTCATTATAGTTGCAGTGATTCAAACCTCCAGCATAGGCAGGAACTGCCTTGAGCTGAAATTGAGCAACTATCTAATATATAGTCATGAGATGAATAGGAGTTATACAGTTGAAGTGCCTTGAGCATGCTTGAAAGATTTATTTCCTGGTCTCCTCTGGAGGACTTTTTAGTAGGGAGGATTTGACTCTCTGTGTGTATATATATATCCATATAAGAGAGAAAAATATTTTAAAGTTTTAGGAGGAGAAAGGGACATTTACACTTCTTGAGGAGGTGCTACAGAGAAAGCATTTTCCGTGGACCTGCTATATTTACAGCTGCTGAATTTCCTGTAAGAAAACAGATGTGAGTGCACCATTCACAGTATTACAGGCAAATTTGCTGTACAGTTGTGGTACATGCAGGGAGACACTCAAAGCTATAGTGCCTGAAGACTGCACTGTGAAGTGGGATGTGGGTAGAGATTGTATTTGAGCTCAGTTGAGGAAGAGGCTGCTGGAGAGGATTCTGTAGCCAGACTCAGATTAAGGAGAAATAAATAACAAATTAAAAATATATTATGTAACTTCAGAGCAACATCTCCAGGGCTTGAAAAAGGAGAGCTCAGTAATTTCATACTCTCATATCCCTGTGATCTATACGTGTCTTACCACACATCTCTTCTGTTTCAGATGCAGCTCCTTGGTTGCTACTAGGATTCTTGCTCCAGAGGCCAGAAGTAGGAAAATTAGGCAAGGGAGTTCCTAGGACTCTTCTCCTCAACCTTTCCAGGCTCATATATAAAGCAGTGACAATTGAAAAACAGAAGAAGTGTCCCACTGTTGCCAGCCAGAAGAGAGAGCCATTCCAAAGGGCTCTCTCTTGAACATGGTTCTGATTCTGACTTAGGGAGGGATAGAGCCTGTCTGACCTCCTTAATCCTCTCTTATCAGCTGTTATTACCTTAAATGTGAGAAATTACATGATACAGCACCTCAGAAGTTTCCATCCATGCTCTCCAAATGACGCTGTAAAGATGTTCCCTTTTCGTCCCACAGGATTTTATGTTCTCTCATAATTTTCTTTCATTTCTCAAGCCTGCAATGTGTGTCCCAAGTAATGCTTCTTGCTTGTTTACCTGACTTTGAAACACCTTGTTCACAGACCCTGCTGACATTTAGATCATTGTTCTTGATATACATCACCTCAGAACTGGCTGAGCTGATGACTGAATCTACCTCCTTTAAGAACAGCTCATCCTATCCTAAGTGACCTGAGCAAAGCAGGAATAATCCTCTCCCTTTCTCCCCCTCTCTAGGGAAGACAGAACTCAGTTTCCTCCAGCTCTGTAATTTCTGGACAGACACAGGATTCAGCCCATGCCTAAATTTAATCCTGCATTCAGACACACCCCTAATATGCTATGGTAACAGGAGTGTATGTAGACAGAATTGGTGAGCCACCCTCCACTTGAATTGCACCTTTTGTCTTGTCCTTGGCATGTAAAATACTGTCTTGCATTCATGTGCTGTTCATGTGGGAGTAACCTGGGACAGTCTGAGCATAGGAAAATCTGTACATGTAGGAAAAGAAGTGGAGCTGCCCTCAGCAAAACAACCTTATTTGACCCTCCTCCTTCCTTTACAGTTGGTGTTTCAGCTGGGACAGAGAAGAATGAGGGAACTGAGGCTAAGGCCAGATGTTGGCATCAGGCACACAGGAGTTGAACAGTTTTTCTCCATGCCTTCCTGCCAGTGCACATTAATCCTGAGCCGCAGTGCCCTCTGTCATTCCAGCTCTTGATCCTTTCCCTTAATCTTTCTATTTGTACCTTCTGAGCTGGAGTCTCTTTTCTTATATGCCAGTTTTACACCAGTATAAGTTCACAGATGTCTGTGGGTTTGTTACTGGCCTACTCTCACCCATAAAAGAAGAGAATTAGACTCATCACTTCTAGGTACCAAATGGAGTATCCCCTATCCCTTGGTTTTGTAAACACTCCTTGTATTTACAAATACTTCCTATTTTTCATCAGTCTGTTTCAACACACATCAGCCTGCTGTTGTTTTGGTGCTATATTCCCGAAATGCACACCTCATGGTGCTGCTGCTGAAGCCGTCAGGGACAATAGATACTTACAACTTCCTCCATTCTGAGTCAGTCTGGGATAGACTCTTCCAGGGTTGTATTCCTTGGCACCAGCATCAGCCAGGAGATGTCTATCAGTAGCCTTTTATTCTTCTCAGCTTCACCCCTCCACATTCAGCCTGGCTAATGTAGACTGTCCTTAGGATTGGTTAGTGATCCTCATAATTCCATTGAGGAGAGCCACTTAAGATTTGGACCTTCCTGTTATCCATCCATACTGGCCAAATGGAAAAAAAGGCCAGGACTTGTCTTGACTAGAACTGAAATCTAAAGGCAGCACGGTATGTTTTATTATATGAATCATAGTAGCAAAATGTTCTTGCAGAACACATGCCCCACTCTTTGACTTAAGCCCTTTATCCAAGGGCAGCTGTCCATCATTCCAGAGAAGGAATTTGCCTGGACAGGGGTTAGTGTGTAGCCCCCTGTGTTACAGAGGAGTAGCTACAATTCCAGAGTCTCTTTTAATGAAGATACTTGTGGGTGTTTATTGGACAAAAAGAAATTCCAACTGACCCATATAACAAATGAAACTCAACTACAAAACTGTAATGATATTTATTCACCCAGCTGCCAGCAAACTCACATGCACTATGAGTCATTCCAGATGTGGATAAAAACAAAGTCTGTCTGTGAAAGTAAGTTTCCTGATCCCGAGGAGACTTGGTTTGGGAGAGGATCTGCGTGCTGACTTCAGCTCTACTCAGAAGAACAGACAGGTTCTTCTGCAAAGGGGGAGGGGGAGAGGAAAAGCCATTATTTATTCCTGAAAAGAAAGGAGCTGGGAAAATAAAAAAGCTACTGTACAGCTAGACATACGTATTTGAAAGAGAAGGATGCTTTGGAAGACTTTGGTGCTGCTTCTTTTCTATTACAGTGCTCATGCCACTGTGACCCACAGATGGAGCAGAGGTAAGATTTCAACCTGAAAAACTATTTAAGAGAAAAATTTGAGTTGTAGATGTGGTCTGAAATTATGTTGTATTATACGTGTATATATATATATATGCAACTATAATTTTTTTCCATCCCAACCCTGAATTTTTTTCTCCGTTAAATAGGTCAGCTAAAAAAATATGTAGATAAGTAAAAAATACACATGAATAAGTGCAAAAAGGTAAAATGATATATGTATTCTATTATAATAAAAATATATAATATAGCCCAAGAACCAGAATTATATTCTTGCACTTTTTCCCCCTCTTCTTTCTAATTTTTCTCATGCATTAACAAAAAATATAGCTTATGAAATCTTAAAGTGAAAGCCTGTGCAGGCACAGGTGGCATAATCTGCTCTAGCAGGAAGATACCTGGCAATAGTAAAGCAAAGAATGCCTAGATTGTGCAAGGTGCCTGGGAATGCTGCTACCCTACCCTGGCAGAGGAACATAGATAACACAGAGAAAGTGACCTGGTGGGTTGTCAGGCTTCAGCTGCCAATGTGACAATACACAGTCGTGACATATTTGTCATTTTTTTAAAGTGTGACAGCAGCATATGGAATGTTTGGGGACTACTGGATTGCATAGGAGATGCTTGCTTCAAAGCTAGTGATGATGTCCTTTCCCTTTTTTGGTTTTATTCTCTCCTCTGGTATTTGGCACTGGTTCAGTAGCTGCTGGAAGCAAAGAAGGGAAACACCTCCCAAAAGATTTCTTTGGTTCTGATATTGAGATTCACAGACATTTAAAGGAATCAGAGTCTTCTAAAGAAAATAGAGTATTCAAATGCCTCCCTCCCTACTCCAGTCTCCTATGTCTTCCTCATCACAGAAGGTACCGTTCCAGTCTGCCATTTGGGTTTGGTTTGATTTTGTAGGAGAGGGAATGATTGAGGGAATTAATGAAGAGCTATACAGTCCGGCTCAGGCTGTACAAATGCTTAATTTTTCCTTACAATGGTTAATTATTCCTTTCAAAAATCCATGTTAGTAGGAGCTCACTGGCAGGGCATTGACCTGGGACTCACCATGGCAGATTCTGTCCACAACTTTTTTATCAGACTCATGGCTGATATTGCATGAGTCATTGTACCTGCATGTACCTTACTTTTCTGTTCTGGTATAAGACAGGAAATAGCACCAATATTTGTCATAAGATCCTGTAATTCTGTAGGTAAGAATTTGTTGTTCCACAAGTGACTCAAAAATGTGAGAAAATCAGAACTAGATCTGTATATATTAATTTTAAAAACCACAGCCCCACCCTTTGGAAGAATGATGTCACTTGCCTAAGAAATGGAAAAAAAATGAAAAAGAAAAGGGAGTTCAATTTCATGCAATAATCACTAAGCAACTTAAGGATGTTCTTCACTTTTGCTAAGGCACTTATTTTAATTAAACAACATCACAACCCTAAAAGGAATTCATGCAACTATTAAAGTTCAATTTTAATCACCATGAATATTTAAAGAAAAACATCAGAATTCCATTGTGCCTTTTGGGAAAGCAGATTTTTTTTTCAAGCTGGAAGCTCTAGCGCTTATTTTTGGAGACATCAGAGGGAAGAGAAGAGGTTCCTTCCCTGTTGTGATAAGGAGTTCAGTTGTCACAAATAGTGTGTGCAGGCATTTTCTGAGGAGGATACCAGATTTCTTTTCCACATCTACTGGGACTATTCTGCTCTAAAGATGTTTTAGAGGCACAACTTCATTAATAACTACTTCAGTGAATCTCCAATCCCTTGAACTTTTGTGTCAACCCAACCAAATTTGCAGTATCTTGAGAGGGTCCAAGCACTGTCCTAAATTTTGAATTGTTTAGAAACCTAAGATAAAATTTGACTACTGAGAAAAACACATTCTTCTGCACACTCAGAGCTCTTTTTTCCCTCCACAAATGACAGCTGAGTCTTGTTTAGGTTAAACCTCAGTCATTTAAGTCTTATCCAGGTCCTGATTTGAGTTTTGCAATGAGAAGGCGAAGACAGATCAGCATCTGGTCTGACGAAAATGAAAGACAGATCTGCATATCATCTCCATGTTGAGTTGTCATCCAGGTTGTTTACAAAACAGTAGGGCAAAGGTCTTGCTTTAATTGCCAGCAGCTGCTATTTGCAGTAGAAATGAGCAGTCAATATCGTATACAACAATGTCCAGCTTTGACCATTTTTCCACTGGGAAGCACTGGGGCAGCCTGGGATCCCCAACCCTTGTAACCAATCATTCAAGCTTTGGCTCAAGGAAAACTCAGACATTAGAAAATATGAACACACTCCTGATGACTGCTGACTGGGAGCTCCCAACTGCCACCTCCCTTTTTCCTTTGCTTGGAAGCATCAATGAGTGGGGGAAAATTTAAAAAAAAAAAAAAAAAAGCATTTCTGGCAGGAAAACAGAGGGCTTTATTAATTCATTTTTCTTTTAAAACTGCCTCAGCCCTATGCATTAAATATCTCACCCATGCTCCTCAGCCTGCCTTGATTGAGCTGTGGACACGGGTCCCTAGGATGGGTGTGTTTAATGAAGAAAGATCCTGAGTGATGATGAAATAATTGTCTTGTCATCATCAAGTTTCCTTGAGCCTTTTGTAGGCTTAGCTGCATGGAAGTATCCTCTCAGATTTTGTGAAGCTCCTATCTAAGGAAAAAAGATCATGAAAAGAGGTAATTAAAAGTCTCTACTGACTCAGTATTATTCCCTATGCAATGGCAGAAGTGAAGTCATACAAATTCTTCAAGTTCCAAATAAGAATTCCAGGTCTTAAGAGATGTTTCTTCTAAAGAAACCAAGGAACAAATTCTGGGTTCTGACAACAAAAATAAGCAAAAAACCCCTTCCTTGCAGCTACGGCAATCAGTGTCACTTCTTTCCAGTTGCTTCCATCAAACTTTGAGAAGTACCAATCCACTGGAGAGCAGAAGCCAGCCTTATGAGCATTACAAGACTTGTCTGTTCCCTGAGGAGAAATCCTAAGGCAATTAGCACATCTCAGGTGGCTGGAGTTTATTTGCTGTAAAGGCTGCCTGATTCTAATAAATGGGACATACAAACGGTAGCATTCTTGCTGTGTGTTTACTCAGGGACAGAAGATGCAGTTTTCTTATGGTTGTGGCTTTTGGACAGGGCAGAAGCAGCTGCAAGGGCAAGTTCACCCCTCAGTGGAGGCTGGAAAAGGAGATGTTAAAAGTCCCAAATGTAGAATGTCCCAAAGGTAGAATGCTTTTCACCCATCAATGTCAACAGGATATATCAGCACCACGGAGGTTTCGTGCTTTTTGTGCTGTTCCTTCCAGACCTCAAAAACAGCATTACAGTTCCATCCAGATCTATCTGGTCCATGTGCATTATTTCCTACCCAATCTCTACCGGCTGGTGGAAGTCAAATGGCTGTTTGAGAGCACCAGGGGAACAGTCTGCTCTCGTTAAAGGTTTTCTGCAGAAGGAATTGCTTGAAAGAACAGAAGGTCCATCCTCCTTGATTTGCCCACAACATAGCAAACTCTTAGTATTTGCTCTAGTATGGTGGGAGCTCAGTTTGAGGGTTTGATAGAGCAGCTGCTACCTGAGCAACTTTTGCCTGCTACTTCTGCTTGTGGACTTAGCTGGAGCAGGCTGGCAGATCTCCAGTGCCAGGAGAGGGAAGACTCTGTAGGAGAGAAAGAGAGACTGGCTGTTGCTAGAAAGCCAGCCAGTACTTTCGTAAGAAAGCACTGTTTAATATATTCTAATCTCTGCAGTCATTTGGTTGCTGGTGATCTCTGCTGTGTGTGCAAAAATCGAGTGCCTCAGAAATCAGAGCATGCCCTTTATCCCCACTCCTTTTCATCTTATTTCCCTCTCTTCCCTTCTGCATGTCATATTGCATCCCTACAGCCAGGTACTCCCTGCCTGCACAACCTCTGGGATTCCATGACCAACAGTAACTCTTGTGTGACATTTTTGGCTTGGAGAGCATGGGCAAAGGGAATATGGTCTGAACACAGACTGTAATTGCAACACAAATGGTCCAACACATACATGTTTATGTACCCAGTAGTCCTTCAGTAAACCAGGTTATGGTCTCTGTTATTTGATATGTGACAAGGTTTCCAAAGATCCAGTCCAAGCATAAAAAGAAGTTACATCAGCTGGACCAGCTACCAGAAATTTTTAAGATTGTAATGTCTATCCAACTTCCTTTAATTTCTGTAAAGACATTGTTATCCAATTCTTAAAATGTGCAGTGCAAATGAAAGATATGAAATGCTATGGAACAGCACCAGCTCTGACTGAGCCCGGCTGTGTAAAGAACGTTGCTTATTATGAGGAAAATGCAATATTTCCCTTTTCTCTGGCTCTCATGTGATCGCTTGGAAAACTGCCTCAATTGCCCCAACTTTTCTGCTTGTTGGGCCCATTCCAACAACTTCACTGGAGCTGCAAAAGGCATGGTTGATCTGCTGCAGAGGTTTTTCCCACCTACCCAGAGTCTGTTCCATGAGTCTGCCCAATTGATGGGAATGTATGTTTGTGGGCTGATGCAAATTATTTCTGCACCAAATATTGCAACTCTATAAGGAGGTGAAGGCATCTCCTAAAGAAGGTCTGGAAAGGGATTAGTTATTAGTAAAGCTGCTTGGTGTTGCAAAGGTAGCTGGAATATCACAGTCTCTGAATCGATTTTAACCATGGTAGGATAAATATCCATAAAGGTAGGGCTGTGACTGTAATCAAAATCTATTCTAGCATGTTCTGATTCCCCAAATGCTTCTTTAGGTCCAGAATTAATTGATTTAACCTGCATGGAGGATGATCCCTGAATCAGAATTCACAGTGGATACCTGAAGCTGAAAGACATGCAAAGGACACTTATAAAAAATAAAAAATTGAAGTTTCTAATCTCTCCTGGGGCAAAGATGCTAAACTCTGATGAGATCAGAGGGAAGATAGATTATGGAAGTTTACACATTTTAGTTTAGATCACAGATGGATTTTTTATTCTATAAAAGCAGTCATGCTGTTAGGAAGGAAGGATCTAAGTGCTTCTGAGACTTTATTTTCTGAGACTTTATTTCTGAGACTTTCACCACAGGAAGCAGCCAAAAAATGGCTAAAGCTTCCTGCTCACACAGTAAAAGTTAAAAAGAGAGAGGAACTAGACAATTTTGAGGAAACCTGAGTAAACAACAAGAGGAAGACACATCAAGTAAGGCTGTTTTCTCTTTGATATGTCCTAGACCAAATGAGACCTATTTGCTGAAAGTGACACCTGTAGAATCTTCCTGGTGACCCCCGTTCCATCCCAATACTGAGGACTGGCAAGTCAGTTAGACATTTGCTGCCACTTTGGTCATATTTTTCAGAATTCCTTCCTGCTGTAGTGTCACATCTATTTGCCGCAGTTCCAGGAATGGAGCTGTCCTGGGATCTGGATCAGTTTGCACAAAGGTCCTCCTGTCCCAGCCAAAGCTCACCTGGGAAGCACCTCCTGCCCTTTAAGCCTCTCCTTCCACTTTCACCTGGAAATAGCTCCCTTCACCTCAACTCTAACAACTGCTTTAACATCTCACTGCTCTTAGTGCCTGTTGATCAGCCAATGTTCTCTTCCATAGGTGAGGCAGCTCTGTGATGAATGAAATAACTCATACAAAGACTAAAACAGTGTTTTAGGTAACTCTCCTCATTATCTTATACTCTACTGCTGGGCCCAGACACCTCAGTGGTACCTGGCATTATGCAAACACACAGAATAAAAGAGACTCTGTCCTTCTTCAGAGAACTTTCAGTGTCATTAAGGAGAGGAAATATTAGCATCCTTCTTTGTTGTAAGGAACAGAGTCATTAAATCCCTTGCCCCAGATCTCTTCAGAATGGCTGTGTGTTTAGTCCTGTGTATTGTTAAAAGCTGTGATTTTTTTTTTTTTTTTTTTTAATTCTGTTTCTGAAGCATAAAGTGCTTTCTCTTGTTTTCCCGGGGTAGATCATGCCAAATTCAGCAGGAGTGTAATGACTTCTCACGAAGAAAGGAATCCTGTCAGAAGCACTGAATAGTACAATCTAATTGAAAGGGAAATCAGCAGGTCTTAATGAACATCAGCAGGCTGCAGAGGCTCTGATTATTCGAGTGATGACAGGCAAGCTGAGGTAAAGAACTGAGTGGGGCAGCAATTAACTTTGCATGAAGTGCCTGGGGCCGGGCTCAAGGCACGGCAGGACCCACAGGGCAAGCCTAGGGCACTGGAGGAGAAGCTGGTGACTGCCTGAATCTCCCTGCAGCCCAGCGGTTCTGCTGTGGAGAGCTGAATCCATCCAAGATGCAGAGAAGCCAGCTAGATCCATGGACCTGGCTGCAGCAAAACAGGGAGATGAGTGTCTTGGTTTGATGGGGACAAACCTGGCCCTTGCTTTAACTCTAAAAGCACTTCAATGTGCAAATCAATATGACAAAAGTCAACAGTAGTTTTTCTGCTCTCAGGAGTGAGGCTGCAATTCATTATCTGGAATTTTGTTTCCTTTTATTTTTTAAATCTTCCTGCCCAAATCAGTTATTTGTTATTTAAAGGGGTTTTCAGCAAAATGAAACTGGCCTGGCTGAAGGTGATGCAGGTCAGCTCTATAGAGAGAGCTGATGCTGGGAAGCAGAAGGGGAAATGTATCAAAGCATCATTAAAAGGAAAAAAAAAAAAGGCAACTTGAGAATAAACTGCAAATGACACTTGTTATTTAACCCAAACAAAAAATCCCAAGGAGGCTGTCATCTATGGGGTTTTCTCTCTAACTGGAAGGAAAAAAAGGCAAGGTAGGGATCCTGTATGTCTCTATTGTGCCTGTCTTTCATTACACCCAATTCCTGTTTAATTTGGGAGTTGTTATGGCAGCTTTATGATCTATCCCCTACAGCATACTTGCTCATTCAGAGACATTAGACCAGCCCAAATCTGCACCACAAGCTGTGGTGACCAAACCTGAGCCAGAAACTCCTGTCACCCTTGCTGAGATGCTCCAGGCTGCAGCAATAACCTGTCTCCTCTCACTACCACAGCACTTGTTACAGCACAGGCTCAGGTCAGCCTGGAGGCTGGGAATGGGAGGGGGAGAGAAGCAATGTTAAATAAGCTCCACTACTCCCAGTTTCCACAAACATTCCTTTCCTCTGGTGAAAGCATATGTGAGGCCTTTCCTGGCCCAGTTTGCTGGTTAGATTTGGCAGCCCCTCAGTTCCCCTGAGAGCAGCCTGCATACCACTCATCCTCTGGAAATTCCTCCCTAGCCACAGGGAAATAGGTCACCAGCCAGGAGCCAAGCTCCAAACCACTGAGTCTCCCTCTGCTCAGGAGGAGCCAGGTGGGTAGCTGAAGACAGATGCTGAGAAAGGGAAAATAAGTTGTTCAGTGCTCAGAGGTTATTTGGGAGGAAATGAGAGAGAGTGGGAGGACAGTGCTGTGCTTGAGTCTCCCGTTGGAGATCCAAACTCGCAAGGTCTTCTGTGACATCTCATCCCCTGGCAGGGCACAGGGGAAGCAGAACACTTCAGATAAGTTCTGCCTAATTGTAAAGAGAGTAGACAGCACTGGACTGGATGTGGAGATCTGCTGCAAGCCAGAACATCATGATTTAATCATGTTCATCCATTTGGCAGGTGCTGGCATGCCACAATAGGACTTGATGCTTCTAATTTCTTCTCTGTCTTGGGAAGAGTAGAGACTTTCCGGTCTGGCAGGGATAATTTGAGCCACAAAGAGGGAGACAGAGACAAAGGGAAAGGACAGATATGCTGAGAAAGAACAGAGAAAAAGCTGGAGGTAAAAATGAAAATGGTATGAAGGAGAAGAAAAATGAAGACAAAGGAAAGGTGCAGAGAGAGAGAAAACATAGGGATGGGAAATATTAAAGTGCACCGAATCAAGATTAGAGTATCACTGTCTTCCTTGTCAGCATGGTATGCATCCCCATTTGAACCCACACTTCAGCAGATGCCCATCTGTTATAGCTGATCTTCATCTTACTCATCTGCCTCTCAGGCTTTTGGAATGGTTGCTTTTCTTTGGAACTGGCTCTGCCTTTTTCTCATGTAAGCAAGACTCAAGTTTACTTCTAGTCCCTAACAGCCTCTCATCCTACCAGCAGTTTGAGAGCTTCTTGTCTGGGCAACTGACCTCTAGTCACAGTATAAAAATTAAAGTTACTGCTACTGAATCATCAGTGTGTCAGGATTTCTTCACTTTTTTGAACCCCTCCCTTTGATCTTCTACACTATATAGGTATGCAAAAAAGACTCTTGTCACTGCTCAAGAAACAGCCTGTTTTATTCCACAGAAGCTGCAGGAATCCTGCAGATTTCCAGGACTATGGAGCTAAGAAACAGCACCAGAACTGCACAAGTCGCTGTATCTCCCTATCAGTCCCTAGAAGAATGCATCAAGTGTTGAAATGCCTCAGTTTCCTCCCTGGTTTTTATAATTAGTTAGTTTTTTGTTTATTCTTGGCTCTGAAGAAACACAAAGTGTTTATTGAATTTATTTATTAAGCACGGATTTTATATCTCAGAACTGTTCATGTTTTAAGTCCCCTTTTAAAATAAAAGACACTTAAAACATGCTTCATTTTTTATTTACTGTAATTATTCATGGCTTGGCACTGAACAAACTCCATTTCCAGTTAAACATTACTTGTGGACCTCCTAATATAGTACAGCATGTGTTGAGTGAAACCATCCATTTTTCATAGTTGAAGCAACTTCTGTTTTCCTGGATTACCATGCCAATTTGGCAGAAAGTTTTGGAAGGTAATAGTCTAATGATAAAAATGTATACACTACTTGTTCTGTTTCTTTCTACTGCCAGGTTTTTGATAAACAACTCAAAGGGGCTGTCCTACCTTTACTTGTGCTTAGCAAACATAAAGCTCAGTAAGGTCCTCACAAAGAAATGAGGATAGAAAAGTATCCAAAGATTTTTCCACATTGGGCTGTCCCATAGCAGGAATCAGATACAATCAGCAAAAATTAGATCTATCAACCCCAGTTAGGCCCAAGTGGCAGGGGACACTGTGTGTCTGTCCTGTTGGGCTCTCTAGCAGAAGGAGGATGATGATGTGGCCCTGTTGACACACAGGACATCTGGGAAAAGCCAGTGTGAAATGAATGGGCAGCACAGCATCTGATCTCTCCCTAAAACCATCCTACTACTCTGAGGGAAGACAGCAGCCACTTGGCTGAGGCCTGGGTACTGCTGCATGTTAGGGATGGAGGGAATCCTGCAGGAAGGCAGAGTACAGGATGCAGATTGTTTAGCAGTGAGACTGAGAGAGATGGGGCAGTCACACAGACTGGGGAGTAGTGTTGCCATGGTGCTGCATTTTCCATGTTCACAGCAGGGAAGTGCTGTGGGCTTCAGCTGATGAAGTCTAGTTTTGAAGAATCTGCCTGGTAAATACCTAAGTGTTAGGGATACTGTAACAAATTGTATTTCCCTAGAAAGACGCTCCTTTTCTAGCCAGAAGCTGCATCTTGGGATCAGGCTTCTGGACACTTGCTGGGAATTTCTGGATCCCCTGCAAATCCTGAATGACTAGCTGCATGTGCCATAGCCCATCAACCCATCATGCACCCAGTTATGTCAGCCCCACTCCCTGTGCGTACTGCTCACAGCCAGTGTGGTCCAGCCAAAGTGAATGCCAGAGCTGAAAAACATGTGCACTTAGATCCTCCAAAGGAACATAGAGGGACTCTGAAGTAAAATATCATCATCAAGGCAAAGAGCTCAGTTTCTACTTGCAAAAATTTGGCAGTGAAACCAACTTGTCACATGTCTTAAATACTCCTTTTCTATTTTCATGACCAAAGATGGAAATGTGTGTCATGCCCAGCTGGCTTTTCACACCCATCTGGGATGTTACCCCATGTTTTGGTTTAAGTTAATTTCCTGGCCAGTGTACCAATAATGTTATAGTTTTGATTTGCCAAATTAAGTATACTAATTTTCTGTTGTGAGACAGAACCAGGAGCAAAAGTAAGGCAGGCCTAAAACTTTAAAATGATATAAAAAACTTTATTAACAACACAAAAAAAGAGAAAGAAAAACAAATTCGGAACAAGATCTTCAGACCACTCCCTCCTCCCCTCTCCCAAGCTTCATAACAAAACAAACATACAAAAAACTACTTCAGTCAGTTCCCAACTTAAATAGTCCTTTTCAGTTCACTTTGGAGAGAGAAGTTTCCTTTTGTCAGGCCTTTGTCTCCACAAGGAGGGAAAAAAATCAGTTCTCTCGTGGCTTCACTTTCACAATTCACATCCGCCCAGGAAAAAACGCGCAAGTCGTGAAGCTCCTCCCATCTTCACAGCTTCCTCAAAGCTGTGCTTATGGGCCATGTTAAACTCATGGGGTATTTCCTTTTAAGAATGAACTGTTCCAAAACAAAAGTTCTCTTCATCTCTCTTTCTTTCTGTTCATGCTTCATCTCCAGAAATAGAGATCCCCTTTTCTCCTCGGGGCGAAGGATTCTCAACACAGATGCTTTTGATTAACAATCCATCAAATGGAACACTTCAACCCCCCCCATGTCTTTCTCCATGGTTTATAGGAATATTCAGTGTAATATCAGTTCATTCCTACAACTTTACAAAAGGATTTTCAGCCAACTTTCATAGCATCTTCTCATTCTCCTTCCATCTAAAGAAACTTAGCTCTTGCTTCACTGACTTTGTATCTTTTCTGTTTTTCCCTTTCATTTAAAGGAAGGTTGGAGATCTGTAAGTCTTATCTGAGCACTAAAGAGTTAAAGTTTCACACTGAAGTTGCAGAGACTGGGTCAGGCCCAGGCCCAGGCTCAGGCCGTGCAGGGTGAGGGGTGGCTGAGATCTCCATCAGCCTTCCTGGGGCTCAGCTGCAGCCCCACACTGCCCATGGCCACCCCTGCTCNGGCCCGGGCGGGCTCGGCCCCTCCCAAGCTGCTCTGAGCCGGCAGCAGGAGCCGGGCCCCACCCCGAGAGCCGTGGGGCCATGGGGGAGGAAGCAGGGTTAAGATTTTATCAACGAGCCTTTCCTCCCCCGGCCATCGTTCTCCTGGTTTGCAAATGGGGCCCAGCGGCCTCACTGTTCAGCCACCAGAAATAAAAAAGAACTTTTTCCCAGGTTACCGCCTTCAAAATGTGTTTTCACAGAGCAAACTAACCTTCTCTAATTGGTTTCTCAGGCTGTCAATAACCAAACCAGCCTTCAATTGGTCCCATCAAATCACAAAAAAAGTTCTCATAGAGAAAAACCTCTCTGAGTCTGTCCTTCCCCAGGTAAAACCAGCATACCTCAGGAGCTTTTTCCTCCTGGTTGAATTCATGCTACCCACCCAGATGCAAGCTGTCAGAGAAGCAGATCTATCATCCCTGATTCCTCTGCATGTGAATGCTGCTGGACCTGAGGCTAGAGCCCATCATCCTGTGGATGTCTGCCTGCTGAGGTTGAAAAGAGTGCCAGTCCTTCTCATTGCAATTCCAGCTGGGAGCAACTGCTGGAACATACTGTGGTTTACTGAGCTGTTTTCAAGCCCAATGCATTTCCCTATGGGTGCATTTGCTGACAAATTAACACGTGTATTATTTAGGCAAAATTCTAAATCACCTTCTGAGCGTTCCTTTCACAACATGTGTGCTCATGGCAGCCTGTCTCTGTAACCCAATGCAATGGTTAACAGCTACTAATCCAAGGAGCTCAGCCATGACAAGCCAGTTTTCATTCTCCTTCATCCATCCTTAACCCTTGGCACTCGGAGGTTAAAGCAGAACTTAAAGATTACTGGGGCCAGCATTTGGAATTATAAATAAGGAGACAAACAGTCCGTGCCTTATAGTGTGGCCATACTAAATGTCAATCTACCCCTACAAATGACTACTGTGTTCCAGTATCTCAGACAATGATTACCCTAACTTGACAAAAGGAAATCATATGAAGATGGTGTAAGATGGGTATCAATCACATATTCATAACCAGGTGGTGTCTATAAGCTTACCTGGGAGATCACCATCACTAGCAAGCTGAGGAAGATCTGTTATGCAGATATTTCACATGCTGAAGTCCAGCTTTGGCAAGGAGTTATTCTGTAGGCAAAAGCAACAGACAGCAGAATGACCAGTAGATTTTTCTCTAGCAAGATGTAATCCACATGCCAGCAAAACCTTTCTAAGCTCATTCATTATGCAAGCTTCAGAGTCTCTGAACTAGTAAGAAGAAAGCGCAAATGTAGGAAACAACAGGATGAAATTTACAATGAGTATCATGGCATCTTATTTAAAGTGCCTCTCCACAGTAATAATGCCTTCACACACAGTCCTCACACACAGAGGAGTTAAACGAAAGAACTGACTCCCAGCTGGTTTCAGTCAGCAGCATGCTAGAGGGTTTCATTAGAAATCAGGCCTTCCTCCCTTTCTCTAAATTTATTTATCCTAAATTTAGAAGATGAGGTCATTTTCTCCTTAAACATTTACTTACATTATTTTCCCATAAGCCAAAACCTATTTTACAAGTTCAGCTCAAATGGTTCCAGAAGAGGGTATACATTAAGGAAGAAGAGCACTGAATCAAACACATGTGACAAATTGGCAGGCTCCTCTTGGCCTGGGAGCCACTGGAGAAGAACCTGTAAGGGCAGGAACTGCAGCAGTGAAA
The DNA here is from genome assembly GCA_013400855.1 of Buphagus erythrorhynchus. Taxonomy (NCBI): domain Eukaryota; kingdom Metazoa; phylum Chordata; class Aves; order Passeriformes; family Sturnidae; genus Buphagus; species Buphagus erythrorhynchus. The sequence goes on along the minus strand of VZTT01043321.1, from coordinate 90,922 downwards.
GAGGTTGAGAAAGGTTTTGAATTTTCATCAACTTCAGGCACAGCTGTCAGCATTTTGTGCCTTTCAGGTCTCTCTCCTCAGGAAACAGGATGTTTGGGTTATTCTGTTGGCTGTAAGATTTCTGTAACTGTGACTCTACCTTTCTTGTCTCCTCTGTGATCCCAAGCATGTTTTTCACAGCACAGAGTTCTCTATGACCTGGCTGCCAGCAGAGCAGCATCACAAAGCTGGTGGTGCCAGCCTAGGTCATCTGAGGATCTCACCCACAGTGTCCAGCAGCCTTCCACAATTTGCAACATTCCAGGTTTTGGCAAGGCTTTCTGTATTTAATGGGGAATCCAGTTGTACGTCAGTCTCAGCTTTACTTCAGCAGATCTTGAAACCTGAAAGATCTAGAAATAGCCAGGTTTTAGGAGAGTTTGGAACAACAATGAAGATTGGAAAAATGTCAGCTTTGTAAAATGGAAATCCTATATGTGTGTTTGTGAAATGGAGGATGCAGCTATATACCCAACCCATTTTACATTCACCCTTTATATTTCTATGCTGTGTTTATGGCAATATCACAAAGGCTATCTTGGCCCAACACCGAGTCTGCACACATTGAAATCCACTGATCAGATTTAGTGGAGGATTATATTTGAGCTTCACTAATATTTTAATATTATTTCCACAGAGAGGCAGATATCAACATAACGGGGCCCAGACAGGGCACACACAGGTGTGTACGTGACAGAATAGATGTCTTCCTGTGCTGATCCTCTCTCACCTCTCCAGGGGAAACATGGCTGTCACCCAGCGATACAGCCCAGCTTTCCATCCTTCATGGTCTGCTCATGTAGCAAAGCAGCTGTACTAGTCCAGTTCACAGACAAATCCAAATCCATTTTCAAGTCTTAAGTCCCTTTCTCAGACTTCTTATCTTTATTGTCATTATTAGAAATCATACAATGATTTGAAAAGGCAGTGCCTCCAAAAATAGCACATTTCTTTACAAAAAAGACCCAGTATCCCCATTATTTTCATATTTATCCATATTTATCACTGGGCAAGGCTGATTTATACTCTTTCTCATTCAGCACATATTCATGTCATTAAGAAAATCCCAGTAGGTGCACTGACATTTGTAACTCAATGAGCAGCCGGAAAGGCAGCTGGGATTTCCCTGTTTTTGAAGAGCAAGTGAAATCCCAGAACAGAGGAAGCAGAAAACTGGTATTTATGTATTCACTTCCTAACAATTTATTTAAATTTGGATAGGGATCTGAAGGAAAAGGGAAGATGTTTCTGGTTGTTTCTAATTGGAGTGAGAAGAAATGGTCAATCTGATGTTTTTTCTTCCTCAATTCTGAGCTGTGATATTTGTACTTAGTGAGGATGAGGAGTACCTTGTTTTTCATGTGTGTGAGCAGTTCATACATGAATAAAATAATAATAGTTGGCAATCAGATCAGAGACTGCTCCTAGACCCACTGTCAAACACTTGAATTTATTTGCCAGTTGAAACCATTCACAGATGGCTTAAGTGAATAATTCCAGGGTCCCTGGCATTTCTGAGCTGTCATGTGATCATGAAATAAATTTTCATACTACTCCTTGCTAGGTCCCTGCCAGTGGTTCAAACTGGACCTTTGATTCTTTTCATCCAGTCTGCGAAAAAATTTTACATGTTCTTTCTGCCAGTTGAATTTTCTCTGTTAAAAGCTCAGTGGGTGTAAGCATGGAAGGGGAAGAAATGTTTGGCAGCTAATGGTCCTGCAACCAACCCTCACCTCTAGCAGGAGCAGTGACTACCCTTGTTGAGGTGGCCATCGACAAAAAAAGGGATCTTATCCATCTGGTGGTTAGATCAAGGGTGTAAAGGCATGAGGAAGGACTTCTGATTTTCCTTAGGGCTGATTTCAATCCTCAGATCATCTGAGGACTTAAATCATCACCAGATACACTAAGAACAGGTTAGAGCACAACTGCACTGGGAGTTTCTCACATGTAGAAATGCTGCTGGTGTAGCAGATGTGTTCTGAAGTGAGACAGCTAAAAACTACCACTGTTTTTTTTTGTTTGCTTTTCCCCTTCATTCACGACCAGGCAGATTCGTGGCTTAGCTGCCTGTGTGGCCACACAAAGCAGCGTCGGTGTCGGCACAGAGGGAATGAGGGAGTGCTGGGCAGGAGCTGCCCTTTGCAGCTACAGCTCCATTAGGTCAGGCTCAGCAAAACCCTCGCCAAGCAGTCACCTTTGCCTGCAAAGACACGGAGGAAACCCAGCCAGTAACTCCTGAGTTACCTTTTCTTCGTGCCCAGTGAGTCAGCTCTGAGGAAATACATACCTGGGAGGTAGTGCAAGGCTTGAGCCCACCCCTTTGGGCTTTGTGATGGTGTTAGAAAAAGGGCAGAGAACTGATGAGAGTGATTGGGTGTCGAAGGGCTTTCCTTCCAGAGCAGCACTAGCATCATGCAGGAAGCTCTTGGAGCTCCTGTAGTTCTGTCTTTTCTATGAAGCAGAGCTCTGATTTCCTTTGCCCTCTCTCCATTGCTCAACAGCAGAGGCAGCTGCTTCATTCTGCTCCTCGGGTGCTTCCCCACAGCTTAGCACCGAAACACAAATATCCTGCTGTATTTCTTCCTTCCTCCCCTCACCCACTCCCTTCTCTGCTGCCTCGTGGGAGAAATGGAAGTAGATTGGATCATCGTTGTATCCCTTCACTTGTTCATTTGTAAGAAACTATTTCAAATGTGTTTCATTAAGACTGTTTGGTGTCTTTCCCTTGGATCAGGACCGTTGAGAGCAACACAGGGAAGGAGAGGTGGCTCTACAATGAAGACAGGAATACAAAGTTCTGCTCCATTTCCCAACTCTGCATGAAATTAACTGTGTTACCAAAATTATTTATTGCCTATGTGTTAAACCTGTGGAGCAGGGTTGATATTTCTTTCCTTTATTGCTGCCCTTCACTTATACAGGTTTTGTCATAGTCTATTCCCAGTTTCTGGAAATATAGCAGCAAACTGAAGGACAAGAAAACAATATATTTCACTTCTTATTTTCCTTCAGTTTCTCTGGGTGCATTTTTTCTCTTCACACCTTCTGCAGCAACTTTACTGCAGCATATTAAAGGCCTTTTCTGGCTGACTGGAATGGTTTTTTATGAGCATAAATAATTCCAGGTGGGGACCCCTCCTTATCACACCAAGGGAAGAATAAATAACACAGTATACATTGTGGCAGGCTGAGAACAGGTGAAAATGCTGCATAATGGAAATTCCATATGAGGGAATAAATTCTCAGACCATTTTAGTTGGTTGGTGCTAGTGATATCTTTGAAACCATTTCACTTAAGTCATAAATGTAAATATCCTCCACCTCTCACAAACACGGGCTCAGCCGAACCATTTTCTTCTCTAGCAATATCCATTTTTGCAAGCATAATGGTTTTTTGGTCTTTCTAACACACCTTTACATTTCTCACTTGTGCCAAGTAGCTAGACAGGCTATTACTGCTCTAGTTTTTTTGTATGGGAGCTCTGTTGCACATTAATCTAATCTCACACATCTCAGGCCATTTATGAAGGACAGAAGTTTATGTAGGAATGGGTTCTGTTTTATGCAACTGAGACATCCTTTCAGAATGTGTTTGTTTCTTAAAAAGGAGATAAATTAGTAAAAAATAACTTACTTTGAAAAAAATTGATAATGTGTTGCAGTATGAAATTGAATACAATCTGCTATTAATTTAAAGTGTTTAAAACTGATTTTTTTCCTAAGAACATTATTGCCTGTTGACAACTTTTGTAGGGAGATCTACTTCCTACATCCTTATTGACAAAACTTTTTCAGACAAAGCTTTTCTTTTTTTTTTTTAATAACTAAAGATGATTCTAATGTCCATTCTCACTTTTAGTCAACAGTTATGAATTAAGTTTAGCCTTAGGAGCTAAGATATCGAGGATACGAACTGAGAGTAAAAACAGGCAACTTCTCTTGGTAGCTGCTTTTAAATATGTGCTAATTCATGTTGTTTCATAATTAAAATGTTTTCTGCATCTCGCTGCTATGTTCTCCTAAGGGGCATTGGGATTTAATACCCCAATGATGGCTATTTAAACGTATTAAAGTAGGAATGTAAAAGTCTTTGCATTGCACTTGTCATGGAAGCTACTTATGTGAATAACTGCAAATCCAGACACAAGTTTCAGATGCTAGGCTATAGCACTGAAGCATTTTTTTTTTTGTCTTTCTAGGATTTTGTGTGTGTTTCGCATATTTATTCCCCTTATTCTTCCTCCAGATTCCCACTCTTTCAATTTCTCCTGCACTGGAACAAAGTGTTCAATGATTTCTCATATAGCAGTTTTGATACAGAAAAGCAAAAAGTCGGGGAGTGTAGACAAAGCTCACGTTCTGCCCTGGCAACAGCTGCAGGCCCAGGATAGTGCAAGCACCTTGCAGATGGTGAAGATGCATCCTTCTGGGAATGAGCCAAGCACAGGACAAGGAGTAAAATGCATAAGACACATTCATCCTTTAATAATTTTTGCCCTTTTTGTGATTTATATTACCACTTTCATTGCCCAACACACCTGTCATAGGTCAATACACACATCAAATCATTCTTGTTCCTCTGCTCCTCCCGTCCTTCATGAAAGGGGTCCTACTGAAGCAATGAGATAACTCTTTTGCATGCTCTGATGACAATCAAAATAGTTCCTTCTTAGTCATAATCCCAATTAAACTGTTCACGTACTTGCTTTGGAGTAATGGTCTGCACAGGGCCCAAATCATGCTTCATACCTTTTCATAGGGGAAGAAAAGGGCATCGATGATGCACAAATAACTGAGAACTCCTGCAGCTATGCTCTGTGCTTACTGAGCAAACACATCACAGGAAGCAACCGGGAAATAATGAACAGATGCATGAGCTGGAAAGCAAAACTAAACATCTGTACCCTCACTGATCAAACTGCAGAGAAAACCTGGGAGAGGATCACAAATATTTACCACATAGCTAATGAAGTGCAGAAGATTCTGGCAGAACCTCTTAAGAGAGATGAAAACATCTCTAAAATGAGGCTATTATCAGCCTCAAATGTGATATTATGTTTAAACCATAAAATGCATCAGCTAATAAAATAGAAGCAGGTCAATGAGTTGACAAACATGGCTTTCTTTTTGTTTAAGAGCCTGCGTAGTCTTGGAGAGTGGAATTGAGTCAACAGAGTTGTAGGAGACTGGATGGGCTCCTACAGCAAGCAGAAAATAGAGATTTCTGCGCCAGTTTTGAAGAGCATTTTTAACCACCCTTAGCAGGAGATGGATGGGCTGCCTGCAATCTTCAGGCAGAGGCTGTGGTGCACTCCAGGGCACAGGATGAGGCCATGCAGGGTCAGGCAGGGAGCCTTGGAGGGGGTGGCTGTGCTCAGAGACTCTGCTCTCTCTGATGCATCTCCAGCCCTGAGCAGGCAGCAAGGCAGAACTCCCAAGGCCCCTCTGGAGAAGAGATTTGGAAGAGGATGAGCGTAGCAGTACACAGATATATAATAGAAAATGTTTTCAGTAAGGCTAATGAAAAGCTTATTTTTCCTAACTTGTCTCTGCAAATCATAAGCTTTTTATTACATGACTGACCAGCCCTTAGGACAGAAGCACCCATATCTACATTGCAGATGTCTTAACACATTTGTAAGAGAAATAAAAACAATAAATCAATAGGACTCTCCACTGACTTCAGAGATCACTGGTCTGGGCTTTCTCTGTCAGTACTAATTGGGGATCTCTGCTGCTTAGATGTTCATGGCTACTGCCACTGAAATGAGTTGGCTGCAACATCAACATAAAGTCATGCACATCACTCTGCATCTCCAATTGCTTGATAGCTTTATAGAGAAGTCCCTTGGGAAAGAAATTAGTAAAGAGTTCTAAACTCTTCTACTGTTCTTTGATGCCCTCAGACAATTCATGTCAGAGATGGAAATAAATGCAGGAAGAAGTCAGCAAAAAAAGTTTCAAGAGGAATTCACAATCATCAAATGCAGAAACTGACTGAAAATCTTTTTTTATCTCAGCTTTTGTGCTTAACTGACATGTGTGTTAAGTCAGTACAATGAAAATCAGAGTGCTTGCTCCAAATGCTCATACAGACTTGGAGGAACTTGTGAATTCAGGGAGAGGACTGAGGAGGGAGTGATGGAGGAAGGATTTGACTACTAAGCAGGAAGAAAGAGAAAGTGAAGGACTGAATAAAATGCAGATTAGGAAAATCAGATAACCATGACAAATACAAACGAGCTCTGAAAGACTTTCTGCATAGAGCCTCTAAGAACTGTAACAAACTTTAATATGTTTTGGGAACAAGATAATGAGACGAGGGAGTCAGTGCTGCTGAGGCTGGCTTGCTGATATGCATAAAAATCCCTTCTTACCGCAGAGCAGCCCAAGCCCTTGTTCCTTTGAATCTCCTAATATAAGCCATCCTAGGAAGAGCTGGGTGGGCAAACCCTGCTCCTTTCTGAGGTGTTACCTGTGACTCCCCAAGTGGGCTGGTACCGAATTGATAGCATGTCATTCATTTTTGTGTGAGTCCTTTGCTGAGGCTTTTCTGGGTGAGTGGCGATGGGCTGAAGCTGGTGACTCACAGCTCAGCTCCTTGGTGGAGATCTCTGCTTGGATTGAAACATAAAAGCAATCAGTGTGATGACAAGAAACATGACAGCACTGAAGCAAGATGCCACAGGCACTTCTTTTTCCATAGCTCAGGGGATATTTGAGATGTAAACCATCTGCATATGTTGTGGTACTCTGTGGTCTGAGGCTGTTTTCACCAAAAGGGCATCTAAAAGCTAAAAGAGATAAAAAATGAATAGTCATCATTATGGACTGGATTTCTGCCAGCTGCTAAGCAATTAGAGTTTTAATTGCCCAGTAATAAAAGTTCTAATTACTCAGCAATTAGTGCTTAAAGTTGCAAGTACTTCACATGCACTCAGTTGCATCCTTGAATTGTCAAGAGGAAAAAATGGAGTAGCTCCAATGTGACTCAGCACAGCTCTGAGCAACATCAGGGATGGAACAGCTATGCCTGAAACACATCCTAACTTCTGTATCTATCTACAGTATGTTTATTGCAATTCAATCAAATATTTTACCAACTCCCTAGCTAATTTAAGGCCAAAATACCCTTTGTTGTGTCAATTACTTCATATCTAGTTGTATTAATTGTTTCATACCTAGAATTATCATGATTCATTTTCTATATGCTGGATAATAAAGGTTCTGAGGCTCTGATTTCTGTCTTCTTGCTTTACTAGAATTTAAATATCATTAACAAGCCAAACTATAACAAAGTCAGCACTTGCCAATGGTCCAGGAAGCAGGGCTGCATTTAGGGTACACAGAGCCTAGAAGAAACTGCATGTTTATCATCTGTTTGGGTAACCCCAAAGAGGCAAATTGTCTGATGAACCATGTAGAGCTTTTTTTTTTTTTTTTTTTTTTATGCCCAGAGAGAGCTTTAAGTGATATTCAGATTATTTACAGGCAGCATGCAAAATCCATCACAAGAACTTCAGCAAAACCAGACAAAATTGATTTAGTCAAAATATTTCATGGGGAAAAATCTGGTAGAGGAAGGGTGGGTTAAAACTTTCAGGAAATTCAAAGTAAGCTGCATGTTCTATTACATGTTACTCATAACTCTAAAAAAAAAAAAAAATCTTAAAATTGACAGGGGAATCATAATGACTTTCAAAATGTGGGGGATTTGTTTCCTTTTTTTCTTAGATTGGTTTCCAAATTTATCTATTGGTAAAGAAAGTTAAAGTTGAGAAGTGAAATTTATGGGAAACATACCAACAGTCACATAAGCACATGTTAAAAAATCCATTCCTATTCCTGAATATTAGAAAAAAATCCAACTAATTCAAATTATGATTACACAAACACCAAGATCTAAATAATATACAAATAATAATATACAAATAAAACACTAAACAGATTTTTCCCCTTCTGCTCTGAAAGACTCTAAAACTTTTTAACAGTACGTGGATGGTTAGTAACCTGGTTAGTAACTCCAAGCATTTAGGTCTTCTCTAAAGCAGCTTCAGATGTTTTCTATAACCTGGACTGTCCAGGTCATTGATTCCACAAATGCTCTACTTCACTGGGGTGCTGAGTTCAGGGACTGCACATATGTTTTCTGTCTCATTTCCCTGAGACACCGTCTGTAGTGCACTTCACAGTGGTGAACAGATACCTGGTGGTAGCAGACTCTGTTTTTTCCAGTTATTACACTGCAAAGTCACACTAAGCTGGGACTCACCTTACTGGATGTAGCTGTCTTGTCTAAGCTGGTAACAGGCTCAATGAAGTAACACAGACATCTGGGTGAGTCACTCCTTCTAAGTGTAAATGCCCAGGACAGATGAGCTGATTACTCTCTGGTGGATCTGTCTCTAATAAATAAGGAGAGATCAACTTTTAGACAACAAAAATTGAAACCAGGAGAAATGTAGTCTCAGAAGCATGACAGTACAAGAATGGACTGAAAAAAAGTAGGTTTTATCCAGTATCAGTACTGATTTCCCCTTTCAGATCCAGGAAAAGGACATGTATTTCAAACTATGTTGCTGCTGCAGTTATTATCCCTTTCACCTCTGAGGCTACAACTCAGAGTTGCAGGCTTGGATAACAAAGCACCCTGCGTTAGGCACCCAGTGTACCCAGGACAAACAGCTAACCTCCATCCCTGGTAGATCAGGGTCAAAGCAGTCCCTGCAACACATTTAATTTACAAGAAAAGGCCATACTGTACAGTAAGACTTTGCAAGAGGCAGTTTTTTACGTGACTGTACTATTGAAAAGTGCTGCTTCTTGTCAGTGTTTGGCAGTGATGCCTTGGGTTTTAGCTTTTATATTTTTCAGATTCTCTGCTTCTTGGTGTGTAACTCTGAAACTTCATGTTAGGTGTTAGTAAGTTCTCTTCACAGGGTAGTTAGACAAAACAAAATTCCCTTTCTAGCTAGAGAATCAAGAACAACCGGAACCCAAAAAGCATAAACAATGGCAAAGGGAAGGGGGCAAGACAGGGGGCTGAGACTTCACAGCCTGCAGCTGTGGTTTGTCGCTGTTAGCTATAAGATTAGCTGTTGGAACGGCGGAAGAAAACCCAGCGACACGGTCTCTTCTCAAGATAGAGAAAAGGCACTTTATTGTAAAACTACATTTCCTGATACACACTAGATCCTGCTAAACCAAGAATAGAATACAGCTCATTGGTCAGAGCGGGCAACACCTCTTGCACAGATGTTTTCACTACAAACAAGACAGTTCTCACGGTACCCAGTCTGTAATCAGTAACAGGTGCATATTGTTTAAGATTATTTCCCTTCTGTTTTCCTCCAAGTTCCTGGGAAAGCTTCTGCTTTCCCAGACCGTGTATCCACAGTGGTTGGATAATTAACCCCAATATGTAGATGAACCAAAACTTACAAAAGTGTAAAAACTCGTGTCCATGATCCATCTTGGATTTGATTTGGGTGTAGCCCCGGCCAGGCTCTTGCACTGCCCAAGGTGTAACCTTTCAATAAATACCTATTTTATTCCTTTTGCTCTGTCTAGTCTCTGTTCCAGGTCAGCCTTTCCAGGCATCAGCACTTTATAAAACCTCTCTTTTTTCCATTGCTATTTTCCAGCTATGCTTTTCCCAGCTGCTCAACGATTCAAGAGGTCCTCAGCTGCCTTCCTCAACCCAGTGTTACAAAACTCGCTGGAAGATGTGGTCCTGCTTTATGAGGTTCAGTATATGGTACCTTAAGCCTTAACCAAGACTGGGGGTCCTGTCCATACTGGGTTATCCATTATCTGGCTTTGTGTCACTTTTATTCATCCTAGCAGTAAACCTGTGTCTGTGTGATAGTTCACCAGAAGGTTGGGAACACATAGAAACTTTCTGGTCTTTTTCCCCATCTCCAGACAGTGCAATTGTCTCCATTTGACAAAAATTAAAGACCCAAGGACGTGTTGTTAATTCACATGTACTCTGTCTAGAGTCTCTTGGAGAAAATAAATAGCTTTCTGTGTTCTGATTTTGTACCAGTTTCTTTTAGCTGAGCTTGATATTGACAAAGGTCAGAGGATCTCAATCAAAGATGAGGAGCTGGCTTCCCTGAGGAAGGCTGCTGAGTTCGAAACCATCTGCAATGAGATTATCCCCAAGAGCATCACAGAGATCCGCAGGCTGAGCAGCAGGCTGTCCTCCTACCCCAGGGTCCTCAAGAAAGAAGACTTTGAAAGAACAGTGCTGACCATGGTCTACACGGCCTACAGAGCTGCTCAGTCCCAGGGCTACCAGAAAGACACTTGGGCTGAATCCTTTGTCAATCTCTACAAAGCCCTGAAGAACGACTTGATGCTCCCATACAAAAAACAGCCCTCATAGTGGGAGAGGAGCAGCAGCTCAGCCACCAGCTCTGGCTGGTGAAGGACACGATGTAGCACACTCACCACTTTATTCTGTAAAGAATTTTATAGCCTGCTTCTTGAAAGATTGTTCATTTTCTGGCTCCCTCTAGTGGAATCTGCTTTTTAGTTCCATGCTAAACGGTGAAAAACATCTTCAGTCCTGAGAATTTGATTTTTTTGCTGGCTTGGAGGCTCATTCTGTGACAGGAAAAGAAGGGAGTTTGGTGTACACCCAAGCAAACCCTTGTTTCAGGCAAACCTTTGATTAATCCTTTGGGTTTCCTATAAGCAGTACATAAATATACTCTGCTTATGCTCACATGCTGATATGTAAGTGCTGAAGAGTGCTGCTTTCCTAGCTGGGGAAAAAAGTTCATGTTTTACTGGCCAGTAAGAGAATATTACACAGAGAGGAAGGCCCGCTGTAAAAGGAAGAGGTTTCATAACTCTCAGCCTTCAGAAATTATGCCACATATTATTCATTCCAAATGTTCTCATAAATAAGCACTCTCTGATTCACTTCATTTGGCTGAGTCTGTGTTTAATTGCAATAACATTTGCAGAAGACAAAGGGCATTGTGAAGATCAGCAGCAAACAATGCCTGGGAACGTATTCCCCGCTTCCTGGAGCTGTCCTCCCAAACAGCCTGCAATGATTCTTTCATTATTTGTACATGACTTGCTTCTACTGCTTGTTTTTTTGAAAGGAACATATATTTGTCCTCAGTGGAATCCAAGGCAAGACAAAGGCCCTATTTAATTTAATAACGTCACATTTTTCCTGGTTCTATCACTTGAATGTTGATCATCTAAACCCATGCTTCAGAATCCCAGTGAGGCAAGGAAGGAAGATGCATTAAAACATACCTGGTGCTGAATTTGGCACTGTGGCTCTTTTTTTTTAACAGTAAATTGTATATTCATTTGAGTATATGTGTGTGTGTGTGTCTCTGTTCACGCATGTGTGTGCACATAAGTGCTGAGTATGTGGAAGAATCCCAAATTGTTCAGTCAGTGAACAATTGCATGCGATCACTTAGCAGAAAAGGCTATTTACCAATTCAGTGGTGCGAATTATGAATTTGGGAGCAGCAAAGGAAAAACTGTAGAAATACTGCAACCAATTATAATAAACTCCCAAAAAATTAATGAGCAAAATATAAACAGAAAACAGAGATCTACTTTGTCAGAAGGATGACTAGCTATCAAAGTTCCAAACTCTGTTTTTCTATTGATATTTGAGGTGCTTCTACTTCCAGACCATGGGAAGGTAGCTGAACATTTATTTCATCCTTTCATATCATCATTCTCTATTTTTCTATTGGATAATGTATTAAGGATGCATGCCCAAATCACAAATCCCCAAGATTAAAACAGACCTAAGGATTCCAGCCCAAGTTCTGAATCATGTTTAACTGCTTTTGCATCACTTGAGCAAAAGGAATTCTTCAGTGTCCCTTAGCAGGGGTACTTCAAGGACTGGAGCTGAAAAAATCCACCCAGAAGCACAGCAAAGAGCACAGTGCAAGCAGTCAGAGCACACTGGGTTTGGCAAACACCTGCGGGAATGTGGAAGCACAGCAGCCTCAGGGGCAGTCTGGCCATGGCATTAGCAGCTGTACAAAGGGCTTATGAAAGACAGAGTCAGTCTTGTTTCCCCTCAGAGTTTCTGGATTTGTGTGCACGAGTGTGCATGTTCATTTAGACACACATATGTGTAGGTGTACTTTTATACTTGAAGAATTTTGTTTGTCATCTTCAAAGCCTGTCTGGCAGATGGTGAAGGAAATTGCAAACCTCAGGCACAAAGGTATTTGGCCACAAATACCTGTATCCTCTCCTTGCACACACAGAGCTCAGCACCCCAAAAGCAGCCTTGCACTCCTTGCCTACATTTCCTTTGAGCCCTCAGCTTTAACACTAATGATCTGCTTGTGATTTCTTCCCCCACCATGCTTTATAAACATATGAAAGGGAAATGCCACACAGTGCAATACTGTCTTTCCAGCTCTGCTTCTTGGCTCCCTAAAACACCACTTGCTGGAAGATCCTGGAACCAGGGCAATTCATAAATGCCTCACAGCCAGCTACTCCAAGTCTGCAAAAATAGCAAGAAAGAGAACTAGAGCAAATATTAATTGCTAGCAGTCACCAATCAGAGATATACCTCCCAGCCATGCTCCTCACCCACAACAAGATTGCCCAGCAGAGTTTACTAATGATAAAATATCCCATAAAAAAGAATTACAGATAATTTTTAGTATCTTATAATTCCCTATGGCAAACATACTATACTGACAAATAGGTAACTGAAACATTTATGTCCTCAACAGAAAATAAAAGTTTTATGAGTTTGTTTCCCTCCTCTTTTTACTGTGTGTAATGTAAGAAAAAAGATTTATTCCTTGGGAAAGTGCTTGGACTGCCCAGGTTAATTTAACAGAGACTCTCAATGTAATAATAAAAACATTATACATAAAAGTCCTTGCCTTTGCATTGTATTGATTTCAACAGCAGATTTACTATTTTGCAACTTCAGCTTGAGTAATGCTTATCTCAGACTGCGAAACTCTTCATGGGAGCAACGGTACAGGAGAGAAGAGGGAACAGCCCTTCCCTCTGTAGGAGAATAGAGGGAATAGAAATGAGAGTGCCTCCTTTTTCCAGAGTTCACGTGGAAAGGAGCACTCTGCCTTCAGGGACGTTCTTTGGGCTTAGGGCATTTCCCTTCCTCAGTATTGCTTAAGATGCCTTCTCCCTACCTCAGTTTTCATCTTGTCACTTTGGACTGAATCTTCTTTATGGACAGTTCTTATCTCACAGGTTAGAAAACCATGGCTCCTAAATGGCACATTTTATCCACCCTTTGACCTTGTGTATCATAAAAATATGAAATAAGATTTTATTTTTTCATTTAAAATAAGACAATTTTTCATTTTATTAACATTTTAGACCTTTTTGTTTATTATTTACTTAGTTTCTCTGAAACAATTGAAAAAAGAGATCCTGAGCTGTATTTACCAACCCAAAATCTTCACAGTAACTATCGATTTTCTTCCAGAACTGGTTGTTAAATTTACCTGAAAGGTCTCAAGGTTCTGTTGCTTGATGGATGTTTCAAGGTATAGAAGTCTGAGATATAGTTATTAATTTCAGGAAGAGTTCACCCTGCACATCAAACTCCTCTAGTGTGCAGACTAGAGCAAGTCTGCATTTGTCAGGTTTCAAGAACTCAGGGTCACAGAGGCATCTCAGTCCAGTCTGGAGAGCTCAGTTTGTCACAGACTAGCAAGTCTTGGGGACATGGAAAATCCTAGATGCGTTCTTCCCATGAGATACAGGGCAAACATACGTTTGTCTGTCTACAGATCTGCATGTAACCAGTCAGTGGGTTCAGTCCTAAATCTCCAGAGCTTCCTGCCCCACAAAAAGCATTAATAACAGAAGAGTTGGAGAAATGGGGTTTTTTTCCCCTAGAAGACAAGAGTAGAAAGTCTAAAAATTCTCAATTTGATTTTGAACCCTATGGTTATTCAGGGCACATGAGTCAGTACAGAAATCAGCCCATGCCTTATGAATTAGTGACATTCAAGGGTCGTGATGGAAGAAACAGGAAGACAAAAGATACTGTTCAGAAAACAATGATTATTTATTTATCATCAGTACAGGGACCTTAAAACAATAATAAGCTGTTCAGCCACCTAAAAAAGGTACTTTTTTTTTGTCGGAATGTCAGAAGGCTGCTGATTTTCTCAACGTTCTGACTCGGTTTGGGGCAATGGGTGGAGCAACTTCTACCTTCTGCAGTCCTTATTG
>VZTT01043321.1:56544-69782 GCA_013400855.1 Buphagus erythrorhynchus | reverse complement strand
TGCAGTAGCAAGACTCAGAGATATGGGAGGCAGAAATGTGCATCTTGCAATGTGTAACTCGGTCCCACCACTCTTTCTTTATCTGAAGATAGATATAGGATGTAACATAGGCCAGGAGAGACGCCCATCCTTTCAGCCACTGCCTCACCAAGGATTGTCAAAACCTATTGCACCAGAGGATCTCACCTTTGTCCTCCTCAAATCCGTGTAAAGAGCAGCTATAGGATACACTGTAAAGTTTCCTTCCAATTTTATTTATTATGGATGTCATATAAGGCAAGAGGCTACATATGCTACAACCAGTTACCATTTGCTGCAAAGGACTAGATAATTTTGTTGTACAGGTGGATGTCTAGTCCTTTTGCAAAGCTGTAACCTACTGCTACACTTAGCCATGAGTTCTCAGGCAAAGGAATAGCTGTACAAAAAAGTCTTTATGATCAGTCCTGAATTTTCTTACTTGAGGTTTTTTTGAATGTTAATTTCTTTCATTATATGCCAAGAATTTATTTTGTTTTCTCTACAACCCTTTTTACTACTGCCTTTTTCTATCTCTTTTTGGGGGATGAGGGGACAGCACGTTTGATTTAAAGACAAGTAATACAGATAAGAATGCAGAGGAATATGTAGAAAACATAAAATTGTTGGATTTCTCTCACAGTCTAGCACTGGGAATACCCATAAATGGATAAAGACAAGCATGAACTGAGAGTTTTATGACTGCTTATTCCCCCAAGTTTTGTAATAAAATGAGATACATTTTCATACCAACACAATTCAATATTTTCACAATCTTTTTTTCCTAACATAAAGGTAAAGTAGTTGGGCATTTTCATTAAAAAATTTGGCAGCACATTGGAGAAGGAAATTTAATGTCAGCCTGAGAGAAATTCAGTGCAATAGCAAATAAAGTGACAGTAAGACTACTGCAAAGAATGTATTATTTGCTTTAGGAACAGAAATAAATCCCTGCATTCAAACATAAACAACTCTGAAGATGTTGCAGTATTTCCAATCTGCTGTTCTGGAGTGACTCTTGCCTAGAAAATTACTACTATTTAAGCTAAAAATAACTCACAGGGGCTTAAGAACATGAACCAGTGTGTCATATATATGTATCTTGGTATTAATAAGACTATTAGCATTCACTTATTTCTCCAAAATGGCTATGAAAGGAAAAAAGTGAACAAAGCCCAGATTCTTCATGCTGCTGGATTGATGGATTTCCTTCATTCACCTCATTATTTTTTGAAAAGGCAGCAGGACAACTAAGAAAGTTAATGAGAAAGAAACCAGTGGAAGAAAGCCAATAAGGTGATATTTAAATGTTCTGGCACAGTTATGATGTCCAAGTCTATTTAGTCACCACAGGGATTTATTAATCAAATTACATTAAATATATAACTTGTTGCAGATTTCACAAAATACCATTATTGCCATTCTCNAAATTCTCGCACTTTATGGAGGAGCATCAGTATAACTGAGGAAAATGGAAAAATTATTGCTTCCTCTGATCTGATTTGTTTTAAAAATCTGGCACCTACATTTGGTTAGAGAAATAGTTTTAAACTGAAGAAATTACTTTTTTTGAAAAGTATTCCAGCAACAGCCTAGGAAGGATTGCATCAAAATAAAATGAAAAATTTTGCTAGACCCCAAGCATCTGTTTGTAACTTTTATTTTCTCCTATTTTGTTTGTTTTTACAGAGGTATGTGTGTATGCTTGTGTAAGAATTTTATGGTTTGCTTAATTTGTAATTTTTGCAGTTGATTCACAGCATATCTTCTCATATTTTTTNACTTTACCCTCTTTTCCTGATAAAATGGAAGTGGATTTCCAATGTGACGAGTTTTGGCACAGGATTTGTGGATCACTGCAGCAGTATACCAACCTTTTTTTATTGCATTCAAAGAGCAGGTCCCAAAGGACTCTTTTTCTTACACTGTAGGATCTAGGGATGCCACATTTTGCCCAAAAGCTGAACAAGACAAAATAAATTGATAGACAACAACAGCAAGATAGACAACAATACCTCCAGAACAAAAAAGCAGATGAAGCACATGAATAAGCTACCTTCAGTGCAGTTTTGCCTGTGCTTCCTTCCCTCTGAGCCCAGCTGAGTATGACTGACTTACTGACTGAGGCACTGAACATCCTGCTTGCAAATATAACATTTCTCTTGATCTCTTCAAAACTGAGAAGCCTATAAACAATAGAGGATAGAGCCTTATTTGTAAAAACAATAAGAAAGAGATTAAAGAGAATATTCTGATTTATGAATTCTTCATTTTCTCCAGCTCCCTGTCATTCCTACTCCAGGGAGCAAAAATGCACAATGTTATATTTCTTCTCATTCAGCATGCTTTCCATGTAGGGTATTTACTGCTTTTTTAACAGCCTGCTTCCCCTGGCCCTTAATGCAGGTGGCTGCTGAATATTTCAAGAACACAACTTTGCTTCTCATGGGTGTGATTTGTGTGGCGGCTTCTGTAGAAAAGTGGAATCTCCACAAGCGAATTGCCCTGCGCATGGTGATGATGGCTGGAGCCAAGCCAGGCATGTGAGTGAACCTTTGGCTTTGGGGTAGTCTGAGGCTGAGAGCAGTAGCTTGAAACCACTCTGATCTTCCCATCCATGGGCAAAAGCTACCTTAGTTTGGGGTATTTTTCATAACCATCTTTCCTTTCAGAGTTTGAAAGCTTACAAATTCTCCCCTCCTTTTTCTGCCACCTCCGACTCCTGGTGTTTCCCTGTGCTCCAGGTTGCTCCTTTGCTTTATGTGCTGCACCACGGTGCTCTCCATGTGGCTTTCCAACACCTCCACCACAGCCATGGTGATGCCAATCGTGGAGGCAGTGCTGCAGGAGCTGGTAAATGCTGAGGAGGAGTGTGAGGTCGTCACCACTGCAGGCAGTATTGCCGAAGAAAACAAGCCAATAGGTATTTGTCAGTATTGGTCAATCTTTTCTCATTCCTTTATCAGTGTCCAGACTTGTTGATACATATTATTCAAATTCTATAAAGGTCAGATCTGTCTGACTTACACTGCCAAAAACACTGATAGGTGCTCTTTCTTTTTGTACTCCGGTATTCTTTAAAAAAAGAATGAAAGGAAGTTTTAGAAATGATGGAAGAATAGGAGTTTGGAAAGTATGTATACTGAATTAGGGCATCTGCTGTAGCTGTGTGTCATAAACTCTTGGTCATAATGTTTTACAGGGTTGGAAGGAAACCTTTGGGAATAAAGTCCAGGAAATTTAGAACAGGCTCAGAAGTTCTCTCTTGACAATCTCATAATAAAATATTGATAAGAACGCTAAGCTTTATTTTGATCATTCCTTACCAGAAGGAAAAGGTTTAGGAAGAAAAGAATCTCTCTTTTCTTTCACTTTACAGTTTCCAAGTTGAAAATTATTTAATCCAACCTTGTCTATTATATGTAGGTATCATAGCATTTTAATTGCCAGATGCACATGATCAGTATAATACAAAATAATAAAATGCCACATCAAGAGAGCATCTGAGACTGTTTGGACAAGCTTTTGTTTGCAGTAGCTGCTTCAGGTCCAGTGGTGTGACCCAGGGGCTCAGCTCAATTCTTACCCCAAAGGCTTCTCTCTGTTCCTCTGTTGCAGGTCTGGGTGAAAAGCATGGCCAACCTTCACTGGAGCTTATCTTCATCAATGAGGAGTAAGAATGAACCCTGTACACCAGGACTGGACATTTGAGCCCTACACAGGATGCAATGAGATGAACCCTAGAGTAGAGCCAGGAAGGGCACAACCTTATGAGTGAATGTTTCACATGTGACTGACAAGGAAGGCTTACATGATAAATGGGATTAATGCAATGGTCTGGATCTCACTAAAGCTTCACAGTATTCATTTATTTTTTAACACTATGGATGTTTTAGGTAGAAGGAAAATATTTCTAGGGGTTTGAGAGCTCTTTTGAAGGCTGAGTTTGTGCTGTGTAAGAAAGTGCTGTCCACAGATTTTAGTTTCTGTTCCCCTGAAGGAACAGTGATGGAGAGGATCCAAGTACAGCACAGACTGCCCACAGGACATATCCAGAGGGATATCACTTACAAAGCATTCCTGAAGAAAGTCTGAACTGCCTGTATTTAAGAGAGTGATGAGAGTGGAGGGCAGGGGGACATGGGGGAAGGGAGAACCCACAAAAAACCGCCCCTCCTACTCTACAATATTTGTAGAAGACATCTTTAAATATAGACAAATTTATTCAGAGGTTTGAAACACTAGTAGTTTCTATTTCGGGTAGAATCTAGTAAGGGGAAAGGGTAAATCAAGTAAAGGACAAATTTCTTTGTCAATTTATCAAATTAACCATCAGCTTAAGATATACAAGACAGTATACAAAGCTAATGTTCTAAAAATTTATTATAGGCCAATTCTGAGGAGCATATGAAGTGTGAGAACAAAATTGCACAGTCCCTTTCTGAGCTCCTTCTGTATTGTTTGCAACTGTTCAAAATAAAAAAGAAACAAGTTTCTTTTACTTTAAATTTTAATTCACTTTAAAACAAATATTATAATTCAATCAGTGAAGGTTGATGACTTTAAATTAACTTGCAAGATCTAAATAATTTTCTTATTAGTCTAGAGACTATTTTGGTTCTCCAATATTCCCTCTGTTATCTCTTTTTATCCCAGACATATTTTCTATGCAAAATAGAATAAAATCTTCAGATTGGCATTATGACATTAATCCCTTTAAACCCTACTGAAGAGTATGAGTGGGATATTTCATACAGAACTATTATTAAAATAGGATTACTTGAAAAAGAGCCTTGAATTTGGCAGGAAAAGTAGCACATCTTCTGGAAATAAGTTCAGTGGATTGTTTGCATGATCCACTTGCCACGCAGGGCAGGTTTTAGGAAAGGCTTTAATGTGGTACAGGTAGGTTCTCAGAAACAGCATTGGAAAAATTGACAGAGGAGGAACTTGACTAGAACAGGCAGCAGTGGTGCTGGATTTCCTGGTGATTCCCTCCAGAGAATGGAGTCCTCTCCTAGAATGGTGTAAATACTACCAAGAAACAATTTTTTTTCTTGCATGAAGGTGGAACTCCACTGTTATGCAGCTAGAGATTGAACTATGAAACATAATAATGACTCTCATTTTTTGGCCAAGAGCCCACAGAAGAGGTTGTAATAAGTGATATTCAGCATTTCAGCAGGCACTAGTTCTCCTGCACAGGTTGCCCCTCCTATCCATGATGTGTGCCTCTTGCAGGTGCTGGGTGAACAGGCATTTTTAAAGTATATTTTCCTTTCTTTGTTTTTAGTGCTACTACTACTGACTTCAGCTCCTTGATGCACTCAAAGGTATTGTCATAGGTGGTATCTTCTGTGCTACGCTGTCTTCTAACGCAGGAACCAGCAGAGCAAAATGCACACAGCTCTGTGTGCATATAATTGCTGTTCCCTTTATCTCAAATGTATGGGGGTTGTTGGCAGAAAGTAGGCACTGCAGAATGTCCTGCTATGTATTTAACCTGCCAGCCTGCTTGCACAAATCAATTGTGGAACATCAGCTCCGTTAACAGCAACAACATAAGTACAAGAAAACATAAGTCTGTTGTACTCTTTGATGGAGATCCTGAGATTCAGTCAGCGAACTAACAATTACATATGGTTTCTAGCAAATTCAGATATAATCTTTTGCTGTTCCAGTATTGCCAGCTTCTGAAGCTAAGAATTCTCAGTTGCTACAGCAGCCTGCACATATCACAAAGTCACAGGCTCAAGGGATCTGTTAGAGTCTCCCACGTGACAGAGAAGACCTAATCTCATTATAATCTGACTTTAAAATCACTTTAAATCAAAAAAAGCAGAGGGTTTAAACCTATTTTTCCCCCAGTGTAAAATTAACAGCTGATTTTTAAAGGGTTGGATTTTCTTGTAGTTTTGGAACATTTTTTTCTTTTTCCTTTTTTGGTTCTCAAAGCCTGCCACCCAGTACCTTTACAAAGCATAACAAATTCTATTCCAAGTGCCCCTAGGAACACAAGAAAGGCTAATCCAAAGGCATTTTCCTTCTTGCAGAGTATGAACAGTGTGCACATGATAGCCAACCCTATTGGAACAATGAATTCTACAAGCAATGGGCAGCACCTTCCTCAGGTAAGGAAATGTTAGACCTGAGGGTGAGGCAAAAGACAGCTGTGAATATCACCTTCTCCTTACTGTTTCATATTTGTTCCTTGAAAAGAATCATTCTCCATCATCTCACCACAGCCAGAGCTTGACTCTTTGCCAGTTCTTGCTCCCATTTAGATGCACCCAGCATAGTTATGTTCAGAAGACCCTTCCCCAATGGCAGGGACAATTCATTTAGCTTTTCATCCAGTAATGAGATCACGAGTTTCCTTTATTATTTGACTGTAATAGCCACTTTGTTTCTGCAAATCCTCCTTGGAAAATAGCCCAATTCAAAAATAACAATCCCTGGCACACAAAATCCTACTCAGAATGAAAAAAGCGGCAGGCACAGACCATTAATTTGTTCAGCCACTTTGTTAGGTTCTCCTAGTATCCACTTCCTTTTTGTCTTACAAAATATCCAGCCTCAAAATCATCCATTAAATCAATTCATTCGGTATTTCTACTTCTCTTGAGTGGATCCAAGAAGAGATTGCTGTTTGGATGACAATTTTATAGTATCCTAATGGCATCAGTTTATGTCCATGAAAGAATAGGCTAAAATCAAGACATGAATTTGCGTTCACAGTTCAAAAATAAATCAAACTACAAATCATTATATAAAAAGCCTTTCTGAACCACTTGCTGCCTTTTTCCTCATTCTTAAATTACATATTGCATGAGAAATGCCTTGAAGTGCTGCATCTTTTTCCCAGTACAAGGACTTGATCTACCAACATAGACAGTTTCCTGTCACTGAGAAGAAAGCTTCATTTGGAGCAAAGTTTTCTGGCATCTTTTACTTCCATATTCCCATCTCTTAGACTTTTCCATGCCACTTTGAGATCCCCAGCACTCCATCCCTAATTAGAGGCCCTGAGCCAGTTTAAGGTTGAAAAGTTCACTAAGCCTTTGTGTGGTGGCTGCTCCCAAACCTCAAGTATTATGGATTCCTTCTGCTCAGTGCTGACATCTTGTCCCTGCAGCCCTCAAAGGCTTTTGGTAACCCACTGATATTCCAGTCAGACCTGGAGCTGGCCAAAACCTTAGCCAGAAGTCTGATTACTGCTTGTCCTACATTTTTGTCACAGACCAGGCAATTTCAGGCCCTGAGACAGGTTTCCAGGACTGACACAATTAATCCCTGTGAAGAAAAACCTGGCCTCTCTTACACAAACCTGTTGCATCTCTGGGCCCATATCACTCTGGCATTAGAGCAAGCTGGGCTGCTGTTCTGATGATCTATTTTGCTTGTGAATGTGTCCTCTCGCAGGCTCAGATCCTGGTCCTGCCCCCTGACCCCTCGGATCTCGGGCTGAGCAGCAAGTACCGGTACCAGACCAGGCATGACCACATGGTCTGCAAATGTCTCTCACTGAGCATCTCCTATGCAGCAACCATCGGGGGGCTGACCACCATCATAGGCACCTCCACCAGCCTCATATTCCTCGACCACTTCAACAAGTAAGTGACACTGGGATTTGGTGAGTCATTATCATCCTTGTGGGTCATTTCCTACCTCAAGGAACCCTAGTAAGAACACTCTCTCTGAAGGAAAATTTGCTTCTTCCTCTACTCTAATGTTATTACCAATGGTTAATGCTTGAAAGTAAATACATATCCACGTCTTTCTCTCGTGCAAAGTAAAAACTCCTCAGCATGTGGTAACATTGAAGTTTCTTTTGATTTGATATACTGATTATCATGAAGGCAGCAGGCAGTCTGGAAAGGTAAACACTAAAGCCATGAAGATATAGCAAAGAAGACAAATACTCACAAAAGAAAAAATGTCATAAAAGCAGCTGCTCAACATGTAGTGCAAAAAAACTCAGCCAACTTAGATATGTGGCCTTACATGTTTGCCTCAGAGAAGATGGAAAGCAGTTCTCTGATCACCTAAGTATTTCCTTTATCATAGGCCCAGGACTCTGAAAGACATGAATGTTTCAATGTCAGAGACATGAATATTTTTCTGCCAGAAGACTGGTGCTACTTCTTATGCACAGAAACATCCAAGCTCAGATCTGATTCTGACCATGCACTGCTGCCACTATTACCTTACAGAATTTTCCAAGATCTTGCTTTTATGACAGTTGCATCAAATGCACATATCCAACATCTTTGTCAGAGCACAGCAGAATGTAGTCAATATTTGTGCGGCCCATGAGAAGACATAGAAAGACGTTCTGGGTGAAATAATTTTGAAGTCTGACAACCCTGAAAGAAACTTTAATATAAACCACAGGTAGGGATGGAGTTTCACTTCAGGTATTTCCAAGTGTTGAAGCTGGCCAGACAATCCAGACTATCTGGTGTTAAATGTTTGGAGAGCTATATTGTTTGTCTGTTGGTTTCACTCTGCATATGTAACACAGCTGTTGCAAATGCAAACTGATGGAATTTTTCTATCACACCATGACAGATATAGATGCACATAGATGTGTGTGCAACTATGATTATTAGAGGTCCCTGTCCCTTTACTGTTCTAACTTCTCATGCATCCTCTTTTTTAATTTACAGCCAGTACCCAAAAGCTGAAGTGGTGAATTTTGGAACCTGGTTTCTGTTCTGCTTCCCCATCTCCCTCGTCATGTTGGTGCTGACTTGGTTCTGGCTGCACTGGCTGTTCTTGGGCTGCAAGTGAGTGAAGGTTGTTCAAAATATACGGATTGCAAAAGCAGGGCATCTGCAGCTCCTCTCAAAGGTGTCTCATAAAGAAGTTTTGATTGGAAAATGACAGAATTTAAGGCACAATTTCCTTCTTCTCGCCAGAACAATTACGAGAGGACATCTCACTGCTTAGCTGCCCTGCATAGACAGCAGTGTAGAGTATTGCTGCTTGAGATTGAAGCGCCCAGGTATTGCTGATGGAAATCCATACTAAGCATTCAACTGGTTTGGTTTTTTTTTTACTCATACAACAATGAGGATTCCCTTGTGAACCAAAAATCTTGTTATATGTCCTTTTGGAAAAGCACAGTTTAAAAGATGAATAGAAAAGTAACTGCAAGTGAACAAGTTACTTTTCAGATCTGCCTCCAGCTCAATGAAATTAACATAAAACCAGCTAAAATTAAAGGTAAATAGACTCCACATGTATTTCTTTAAAGTTGGAAGGACTCACAGCCTAAGAGACAAATACATTTAATACCAGTAAGTCCTTAAGCCTGAAAATAAGAAAAAGTTTCAATCTTCTAGTTAATTTGTATCACATATTGTCTTTACAAAGTTAATGAAAACTGCCGAAATGCATGCCTTTAGAATAGATTAGTTAATCTGCATTAAATTGTGATGCAGACACATTTACTCAGAATTAAATTGGCCTTAATTTGATTTAGTTTACTCTTAAAAGTAAACTGAACTGACATGAATATTTCACCCAATGAATAAATTGATAATGAGTTCTGCTTGCTGCTGACCTTGACTAGATTTGAAGAAGAAATTTATATGTGAATGGCTCCATGCCCCTCTCAGTCAGTCTCTGAGTTTTGTGGTTCCAAATTAAAAGGCTAATATAAATTCCCTCTGCCACTTTTTTTTTAATCTTGAGAAGAAACAGGTCCTAACATGTCCCTCAATTAATTTGGTTTTAAAAAAAAAAGAAATTGAAATTCCACATTGCATCCAAGACTTCATGCTGATTAATGTTGTTTAAATAACACCAGAGACTGAAGCATTATTGACTTTTTGAGAAGTGCTAGTTGATTCCAAGGTTCCTTAATCTCTGACTCCTATTCACTGCACTTCATTAAAGAACATATTATGTTGGGAGCTGGGCTTCAGTACTCTGCCTTCACATCCTCCTGAGCTTGGAAATACTTAGAACATGTTGAAATAGCTGCCTAATGCTTGTGCATAAATGTTTAATTAATTCCTGTAATGTTATTTTCCTAGGAAGCCCTGTTCCATCAATCTGTTCTTACTTGGCTTAGCTGTAACAGCATTTCAGACTTTAAGGCCCTAGACCAGGTCAAGGGTGAAAGAGAATGGACCCATCAAAGGATCTTTGCCAGCAAAGAAGAGCTAAGGGTAGAAATCACTACAGAACTGTCCTCTATAAATGACATAGCTCTTCTCTTCCAGCCTGGAAGGCTCATCCAGCCTCATCTCACCCTAGTAGATTTTACTGAAGTCTAACAGTGAGATTTGCAAGGAAATTTAAAATACCTATAGATGAAGGGCAGTGCTAAGTAAGCTAAAAAATATGTGTTACGTATTTGCCCATGTGAAATGAAAACCCTGGTTAAGTCCTTTTGTTGACCAGAGAGGGCCTGTCTAGATCTTGAGCAATGCAAATTCCTTTGTGAGTCTGGCCTTAAGCAGATACATTGAGGGAGACTGAAATCCATGATGTGGCCAGTGCTACAGCTTGGGTGCCAAGTGAGGTACCAAATGAGATATTAACATACCATAAAAGCACCTATTATCACCTAAAAGAACTATAAAAGTTGTGCTGCCATTGTACCCGAGTCACTGCTGCTGCCTCTTTTAGACTGGCTTAGATACTTTAACACCTCTGTGTGACAGAGTGTAGAGTACAGCTGGAGTGAAAAAGGAGGGATCTGTGGCTCAAAAGCA
Organism: Buphagus erythrorhynchus; assembly: GCA_013400855.1. Lineage (NCBI taxonomy): Eukaryota > Metazoa > Chordata > Aves > Passeriformes > Sturnidae > Buphagus > Buphagus erythrorhynchus. Next base: position 59,037 of record VZTT01043321.1, on the reverse strand, counting down.
CAGCAAGGCAACACTTCTGGAAAGAAGAAAAGGAGAGGGTTAAAGTGATCTTGAAAGCATCTTAATTTCAGTTAAGAATGTCCATGCTTTCTTATAGAACAAAGGCAAACTGAATAAACTAGGGACTTCACTTAACATCCATACAAATGTATAGGAGGATCAATACATCCAGCTAGGAAATATGCCTGTGTTTTTATGTCCCTGGCAGAAGTACAGGCATTTTTCACCTGGACAAAATACCCCTTGCCTCTGTGGTGCTTTTCTGACCATGCCTGATTTAGAAACAGCTATGATTATGACAGTGTAAGCAGAAGCAGACAGGTCGTGGCAGCTAATGGGATCCCAAGCACAGCTTTCCCTCACTATGAATCCTGAATGTTCAAAGCAAATATGGTCTCAAAAGCCAGAGCAGGCCCCAGATATGTTGGATAACCCCGATCCAACTGGAAAGCATACTTAGCTCATGAAAAATTTCTGTGGATAGCTGATCTCTGTCACAATCTTTCCATGTGATGGTAGACATAGACATAGACATAGACATAGACATAGACATAGCCGTAGGTTTTGGACGTTTCTGGCAGCTCTTTGAGGAAGCCTACACAGAGGGAGCCCAGTCATGGCTCAAGATGGCTCAGTACCAATCAGTACTAGTCTGAGCACCCTGGGGACCTTCCAACTGTGTCTAGAATTGAACCTTAAAAGAACTTCAGATTAATCAAATATCATGCGCAGTAATTTCCTTTCCTGTTGCCATCAGCCCTTGCCCCAGTCACATCTTCTCCCAACAGTCTCCCCTACCTCCCTCTTTATGCCCTTGCCTAATTTTATTGTGCTATCTCAGTTTTAAAGAGACTTGTTCTATGAGCAAGAAGAAGAAGACCAAACGGGAAGAAATGTCAGAGAGAAGAATTAAAGAGGAATATGAGAAGCTGGGAAACATTAGGTAAACCAGACCTGCCTTCCTTGGGAATTTGCCTCTTTTGGCCAAACCATTGTCTCTTATTGTCCTCTACGTGTCCCTGGGCTCATGTAGCCTTTTCTAAAACTGTCAGCTCTTTTTTCTTCCTTCCAGGACAAAACTAGAACTAAATGCAAAAATGATCTAAAATCAAAGACTTTGTTACAAGCATGCATGTTAACATGTAACTCACTTACTTATTTCGGAGTAAAAAGGGAAAAAAAGAAAAGATTCAAGGTTATTGCAGAGTTCAAAGGTCATCTGAGTCAAGGTTTGTCTTTGAACCCTAAAGGACCCTTTTTCCTAGATCAGGCACATACTTATTTTAGTGGATAGAAGTTCAACAAAGGCTTTTTCCCATGCCATGACTTGTCCAGCCTTGCCAGTTGCTCATAATATTTATGCACGATGGCAAGAAATGTTTCTTGAAAAGATTATTTGGCAAGATTTTCATTTTCAAAAGGGTTGATATGACACAGAATTCCTTCTTTGGAAAACATTTTTGTGCTGTTTAACTGAAATATTGACAGATCAACTGCCTGAATACAATAAACTCTGAAACTAAACTGTTGTTCAGACTGTGCCTAAATATGAAATATCTCTTAATTTAAATCTATGCAAAATTAAAATTCCTCAAGCCACCTCAAGTATCCTCAAGTCACCTTGTATGCACCTTCTGTGCTAATTTACATTGTCATTTGCTCTTATTTCTACCCTTCTAAAAAATGAAAGATAATGTGTTTACAGTAGAATGCTAATATGAAATTCACCTTGTTAACACATTTAATCAGATAATAATGTAAATAAAAAACAAGCATTTAGAAATATTTTCCTTCAGGTCTTACCCGTGAATGATTGAATTGCAAATAGAGATGGATATTTTTAGCCTATTTCTTACTGGATTTAGATGGTTCCCAGCTGGGAGCCAAATCTAGAATTCTTTAATTCAAACTAATCTTCCTTGCTATTTTTCATATGTTTTTTATCCTTTTTTGGAGCCAGTTTCTACTCCCTTACTTCTTCTTGAACTTGCTCTTGAGTTTTCCGACAGACCTTGTAATTACTTCCTAGCTTTCTCTGTTTTTTATTTCTAGCTATCCCGAGATGGTAACTGGATTCTTCTTCATCCTAATGACCTTGCTTTGGTTCACTCGTGAGCCTGGCTTTGTACCAGGATGGTCATCTTTTTTTGAGAAGTGAGTAAAATCCCCTAAACAACTGCACAAGAATACAACTTTGTTTCTTATCATTTTCTACAATTTTTTGTCCCCCTAAGACATCATCAGCCACATTTAACGAAGCTGTGAAAAATGGAATCTTTATTCAAAAATTAGGATTTTTTTTCTTAAATTATATTTGTTCATATAATGAAAAATTCAATTATTTCTCAGTATTCAAAGTGAGTTGAGAAAGTAAATTAATTTCAAATGTAAGAGAAAAGGAGGGTCAGATTTTGAGCTTAAAACATTTTAGTGCATTCATAAAGAAGTTTCCACTAGAATATATTGCAACTGTAATTAAAATTAAAATTTTTG